>JAQGCA010004292.1:0-10515 GCA_034698945.1 Protaphorura quadriocellata
AACCACTCTCTATACCCTCTCAACAACTCTCCCATGTCCTCACCTCAATCACTCACAACCCGCAAACGGGCCTAAGCGGCGGCGCGAAGCGCCGCAGGTTTTAATATGAAGAGAAAGTGAAGAGCCTTAAGTTAAACTTTATCCTTTTTGTATCAGATCCTTTTCTGGAAACAATGTTGCATACGTCACAACGCCTACCTCCTGTGTAACGTTCGAACCAGCTGGCACAATGTATCACGCATACATTATCGGGAACTTGACGGAAATTCTAGATCGAAAACGCAGAACTTTGATAGATCGGTCATACTGCATTGCAATGGAGACGAACGAACGTATTACAAATGGACAATCGAAATTACTAACGTCATCAATCAGCCGCCCATATTTAGTCAACCAACTTATGAATATGAAATACGACTTCCTTGGCCATCTCAATCCCCAATAAATGGAGATTTATTGGTAGTGACTGATGCGGACTATGAACAAAACATATCCGGATTTAAGGCTTCTTTGGACTACACATTTGCCAATTTGTTCAGTGTTGACATAAAACCACTTTAGTCGACATCATCCGCTACGCCAGATGTCTACTACTATGACATTGATAAATATTTGGTTGCAAGTATTTCCCCTGGACACTACGTATTTAATATCACTGTTGAAGATAGTTGGGGACACGGAGACAGCTTGAAGACTACAACATTAATTAAAATAAATGTTGTTATCAAATACCTGTGTTCGCGATCTCATTGAAATGAATTAAATGTTATGATGATTCAATTGGAAGTATGTAAAATAAAATGGGGTTGTCTGATCTAAGAAAAATTGGTGCAAAGTGGGAAAATTTGAGAAATTAACCTATCTCACTTTTATTACTTCAAATTGTGATTGTACCTTTTTATAACGTTTCAAAATAGAATCGGTTGTGTGAATCGATTCAGTAAATCTAAAGTCCACGCAGGTTGATCACCGGCCGCTCCGTGCCCAGCATTCTTCATAGTGACATATGTGCAATTGCCGACGGATTTTGCATACCCGGCGACAGTGTCATCAACCCGCCATATTTGACTCTTGACTTTTGAATATTCTTTGGCTTCTGTCCAATTAAGATTTTCAACCATTGTTCTGTTTCCAACGTGTGAAGTGATGATGTCCATGTTCCCGGAGTAAATGAATACGTTGTACCCCCAGTTCAAAATATCTTCGAGCATTGCTTTGATGGATTTGAGAATAGTTGGCTTGAAAAGAAAAATAGTTGTCAAATTACCAACATGAAGTGCATCTCGAAAATGCTCTTTTTCAACAAGTTCAGCAAAGTTCGCTTGGTTTTGGTCAGGATGATCGTGTAGAATGTTGAATTATTCTGGATAACCGGTCACGTTATTGAAATATGTCCCATATTCTGATCCCCACAGTAGTTCGAGGTTTACCTGTTGAAATCATGAATGGCCTAAAAACTGCTTGACTTTCTACTACTTGTGGTACCTTCCCAAGGCCACCTCTAATTCTTTATTTTGCTAGATTTAATAATTACCTCTTGTGCCTCCAAATATCTTCCCTGTGAAATCAGAGATCGGATGACCTGACTGTGGCCAAAAATATTCTCTAGCGCGGTCATCAATTAACCGAACATGTTACAAATATTCTCCATAGTCCACTTGACTCATTGGGTCACAGAATGGTGTCTCTAGTAGGAGACCTTTCAGATTAATCTTCAATTCTGGATTTTCATTTTTTTTTCATTTGAATGTAATGAGCCGAGGCAGGAGCATAAATTCCTGTACATATTTTAATAATTATTAGTATGTAAATTTTTTAGGACACATTTAAATTTACTTACCTCCGTAAGACACTCCGGAATTGTAGAAATCATTTTGCCGAAGCCTTTTTAATGAAACTGTAACCTAAAAATTTCGATATTTTTTAGCGATTTTCAACAAACATTTAACATTTAAAACTCAAAATTCAACTGACCGACATCCATAGGTTAACCCATATAAATTATTGAATGGTTTTGCGTCCAAGTTGTTTCATTCAGGCTTAAATTGCCAGCTAAATCGACCCAAAATGGTACATCCATATTAATATCCGAATTTAAACCCGTAACCCCTGGTCCACCGTGTGACCATAATAGGACTGGTGCATTTTCATAATTCTCCTATTTTTTTAATTAATTAGACCACAAAGATTTATGCAATAATGAACGTCTTAAACTTGTGAATTATGAACCACCCCGTATGTGACTTACGGCTGCCAAAAAGAACCAGAAGAATGTATGGGCACCATTCTTCTCGTCCACCGTGATTAAGGACACTCTGAACAACAAACTACGTGTATTTGTTTGGGTCCACCATTCCCATTCAATTGACCGTCCAACTGGACTGACATTTCAGAACATTTAGAACTTTTAAGAACATATTAGCATCACTGAAAAATAAATTAATTTCTAAGAGACTGCTGAAGAAGTCTCTCCGTCCACCTGACAACGATTGTTGCTCGCTGGACTTCGACTGAGGCTCGAAACCGTGTATGTTGCAAAACGAAATTTTAAATTGAATTTGTCAAACTAGTGGGTATTTGTTATGAATTTACACCAGTCAAAATGTAATGGCGGGTAGGCAGGTCTGTGAATTTAAATAGCGTTGAATGTGTTTTCCATAATTTCATAAAAAATACCCACTAGTTCCACACATTCAATTTAAAAATTTGGGCAGCAACATACACAATTATGAGCCTCGGTCGAAGTTCACGGAGTAACAACCGTTGTCTGGTGGACGGAGGGACTTTTTCAGTAGTGTCTCACAAATTATTATTTTTTCAGTGATATCTGTAAATTTTGACGTGGCCCAACCGGAAGACGTCCTCCAGACATCCTCCTCCAGAAATCCTAGGGAGCTGCCTACCAGATTCCAGAAAGATCAGTCCAGCGGGAGGGCAAATCGAATGGAAATGGTGAACCCAGAAGAATACATGTAAATATCCCTACTAGTTTGTTGTTTAGAGTGTCCTTAACCCGCAGTTACGTTTCACGGTTTCTGAGAAATTGTGAAGTGGGGATAATTTTCTAGCTTCTATAATTTGTGCTGCCTTAATGTATGGAGTTTTAAATAATTGGTCAGTAAAGTTTTCCTCCAAAAATATTAAAATTGGACAAATTATTAAAAAAGAAGTACAGACAAATCAATAGAATGCATTTCGAACGAAGAACTCAAGCACATTTAATGTGTGACATTTTGATCGGTGAACCGATTGTATTTTTACATGTAATAATTACAGAGTGGTTCATCATCATTGGTACAGTGCATCTCATTATCAAAGTGCAACTTCGAGGGAACGGGGCCAAATAGTCAACGACCGCCAGGTTCATGATTCCAGGAATCCTTGAATTTCACGGGAAATTGTTAATAGTCACCTAATTAATTTTGATATGATGTGTAGTATTTCCCACTTGAAAGATTTTTCTCCTTTTTTATCACGAACATAAATAACAATTACTTTGGAAGAAAACTGTTGCGTAATTCAATTATTTCATCTTGACCTTCATGAGGGATGATTCTCCAGTGCAAAACATCATACTTTAGACAGACAACTCAATTTAAGAAATACAATACTTTCACTAAAATCGGAGTGTCAATAGAGACGACCATATAAAAGTAGGTCATTTTTAATGGACAAATAAACAAGCCATGGAACAAGGCAACCGTAATAACATGCCGGCGTGTTTTTCAGTGGATTTTGTTAGTCTTTATCGTGTCTAACTTACAGGATACAATTTAAACGAGTCGAAAGGTAATTATGGGTAAAGTTAACTAATGGATTAGGTAATATGTAATGGGTATGGGTGCCTATACTTGCACAAGTCACTACATATAGTTCGGGTATAAGGATGACGATTCTGTTATACGTAATCAGGGCCCGGATTCGGATTACTGATCTTAGAATGCGATTTAACGTATTTGGGGCAGCGAATACACAATTCAACTTGGGAGTTAGAAGTGATGATCTTGTAGAATTACCCGGGCATTTTTATTTGCTGCTTTATTTATGTTTTAATTTTTCTCTTGAATACTTATTTATTGACACCAGTTACATAAATGTCTCTCTTGGACTGATCTTCCAATTTGTGCATGTTACATATTGTTAGTTATTCTAATAGCTTAGGCTGGTTCCAAAATTATTTATATTTGGTTGTAACCTTAAACGGCGGAGTAACAATTCTCAGAACTAATTAATCTGATGCTAATGTGGTTCAACCACTCAGGATGCAACCATACCTCTCGTGTTCTACCAGGAGCAAATATCCTATGAGCTCCAACAAATATACACTATACTATCCCTCATGTCCTAACTATTATTTATGATTATAATTGCACGCATAAGAATTTTTTCGTTATCTCGGTTTACTTCATACCTGATTTTTAGAAAAAAGGAATGTTCTTTTATATCTGAATTGTTGAATAACAAATTAAATTTTTTAACCCGTCCCATACTACGCCAGTCCAAAGTTATGGACACTACTTTTGCATCAAAAAGTTTCTGAAAGAAACTTCCATGCCGTCTATTGGGCTTCCAGGTAATCCTCGTCGATGCAACTATCCATATAACGTACCAAGAGCCAAACCAAACAACCTTAAGCCCTATTTTATACAAACTAAATTCGTAATAGAATCTGACAGAAAAACTCTATGTTAAAGGGAAATATCCTACGCCAGTCCGTACTTATGGACAAGTTTAAGCTCAGTCCCAGGTTAGTGCACAGACGTGGACGCAGTCGGTCATATTTTAAGTTGCCAGATTGAATGTGGCCGCCTTGTATTCTTCGACACCACATTCAGTGCTGACTGGCAACACTGTCGTGTTCATGTCTATGGACTAGCTTGGGACTAAGGTTTAGCCTGCCCATGTCAATGGACTGACCAGGGTTTTTGACGTGTTTTAATAGGGCAGTATGGCGCGGGTTAATCAAAACTCCATAGAATTACACTTCGGATTGTGACTGTCAACGCGATCATGGTAAAACATATTTCGGGTCGCTGACGCCCAACCGAACTACGTACATCCCTTGTCAACTTGAACGGGAGCAAAGGCTAATTACCGAGAAAAATAATTTCAATTATCAGCATTAACGTAACGAATTAATCACATATTCAGTAAACAGAATTTGTAGTGCATAACCTTCTTGGGACCCTGATTTGACTGGGGAGAAAAATATGATACAATATCCTGTAATCCGTTATGCTTCAATGTCAAATCTCAAGTGCTCAACGTACTTATAGTAGTCATTTAATATTGCTGTCAATATTGAAGATAAGCCATACCGATATAAAAGTTGAGCTGCGTAGAGTTAATTCACTCACTTCCATTTCGGTACTGAAATTCATTTTATCTAACAGCCTTGTGAATTAAATTTTTATTTTTATCCACATAATTATTCTCAACATTAATACGTATCGGAAAATCCATCATGTTGTTCACTATTTCCATGCGTTACATAATTTATCTTTCGATGTGTACGCTTATACCATCATCTAATGCAGGTAAACTTTCCAATATTTAGTTGCTGTGATATAAATGACAAATTAATATAAATGTATATTATTTATAGCGTGCACATTCGATAGATATAATAATGGTGCTACAATCCCGACGACGCGTATTGTAGAGGATATACGCAATCACACAGAATTGGAGTGAGTGTTTTGGTATTAAATTTATTTAAAGCCGAATTAAAACGAAAATCCGTGCTCATAAGTTTAAGTTAAAATATAACACTTTAATTTGTGTTCTCGTGGTAGATACTTTTCTGGAAACAATGTTGCATACGTCACAACGCCTACCTCCAGTGTAACGTTCGAACCAGCTGGCACAATGTATCACGCATACATTATCGGAAACATGACGGAAATTCTAGATGGGAAACGCAGAAGTTCAATAGATGTCCCAGTCATACTACATTGCAATGGAAACGAACGAACGTACTACAAGTGGACAATTGAAATCAGAAACGTCAACAATCAGCCGCCAATATTTAGTCAACCAACTTATGAATATGAAATACAACTTCCTTGGCCATTTCAATCACCAATCAATGGGGATTTATTGGTAGTGTCTGATGCAGACTATGCACAAAACATACCCGGATTTAGGGCTCGCTTGGACAGCACATTTGCCAATTTATTCAGAGCTGACATTAATCCCCTTTGGTCGATATCACCCGCTACTACTCCTGATGTCCACACATATAACATTGATATATTTTTGGCTGCAAGTATTGATCCTGGACAATACAATTTCAATATCACCGTTGAAGATAATTTTGGACAAGGAGACAGCTCGAATGCTACTGCAGTAATTAAATTGAATGTTGTGTCAAATACTTGCGTTCGAGATGTCATTGAAATGAATTAAATTCTATGATGATTCAATTAGAAGTATGAGAAATAAAATGGGGTTATGTGAGACACTGACCTAAAAGAATTGGGGCAAATTGGGAAAATATGAGAAATTAGCCTCTCTCACTTTTATTACTTTAGTTTGTGATTTCACGCAAATTTCATACCAAATGGTGTCCGTTGTGTGAATCGATTCAGTAAATCAAAACTCCACGCATGTTGATCACTAGCCGCTGCGTGGCCAGCATTCCTCATTGTGACATATGTGAAATTGCCAACATTTTTTGCATATCCGGCGACTGTGTCATCAACACGCCATATTTGACTCCTGACATTTGAGTATTCCTCTGTTCCTGTCCAATTCAGGTTTTTAACCATCGTGCTAATTCCAATGTGTGAAGTGATGATGTCCATGTTTCCGGAGTAAATGAGTACGTTGTACCCCCAATTCAAAATATCCTCGAGCATTGGTTTGATGGATTTGAGAATCGTCGGTTTGAATGAATTTTGCACCAATGGACTCACGAGTGTGAATGTCAAGTTCCCAACATGAAGAGCATTTCGAAAATGCCCACTTTCAACAAGTACAGCGAAGTTTGCCTGACTTTGGTCGGGATGATCGTGTAAAATGTTGAAATAAACTGGATAGCCGGTCACGTTGTTAAAATACGTCCCGTATTCTGATCCCCACAGTAGTTCAAGGTTTAACTGTTGAAATCATAAACGGTTCAAAAATTGCGTGACTTTCTACTACTTGTGGTACCTTCCCTAGGCCAACTTTAATATTGATTTTGTTTTATATAATAATTACCTCTTGTGCCTCCAAATATCTCTCCTGCGAAATCAAGGATCGGATGACCTGACTCTGTGACCGAAAATATTCTCTAGCGTGGTCATCAATTAACCCAACATGATACAAATATTCTCCATAGTCCACTTGACTCATTGGGTCACAGAATGGCGTCTCTAGTAGGAGACCTTTCAGATTAATCTTCAATTCTGGATTTTCATTGTTTTTTATGTGAATGTAATGAGCCGCGGCTGGAGCTTAAATTCCTGTACATATTTTAATAATTATTAGTATGTAAATTTTTTAGGACACATTTAAATTTACTTACCTCCGTAAGACACTCCAGAATTGTAGAAATCGTTTTTCTGAAGTTCCGGGAATAGTTTGAAAAATTGAACCAAAAAGTTGTATAAGTTCGGCGCTGTGTCAAATCCTGACGACACGTGCCCATTTTCATTTCCGATAAAACTGTAACCTGAAAATTTGCATTTTTTTTTTTAGCGATTTTCAATATGCCTTCAACATCAAAAATTCGATATTCGACATTCAACTCACCGACATCCATGGGTTGATCCATATAAATGATTGAATGATTTTTTGTCCAAGTTGTTTCTCTCAGACTTAAATTGCCAGCTGAATCGACCGAAAATGGTCCATGCATATTAAAAACTGAATTTAAACCCGTCACACCTGGTCCACCGTCCGACCATAATAAGACTGGTGCATTGTCGTAATTTTCCTGTATTTCTTTATTAATTAGACCATAAAAATTTATACAAAAATGAATATTTATTGTTCAAGGTCATAAAATCTTGAATGCTGAACCACCATGTACGTCACTTACGCCTGCTGGAAAGAACCAGAAGAACGTATGCGCATCATTCTTTTCATCCGCCGTGATTAGACCGCTGTAACTTGTTACGGTTTCTGAGAAATAGTGAACTCGGGATAACTTCCTGGCTTCTGTAATTTGTCCTGCTTTAATGTATGGAGTTAGAAATAATGGTTTATCAAAGTTATTTTTCGAAAATATTAAAATTGGGCAAATTACTAACAGAAATAATACGGAGAAATTAATTGGATGCATTTCGAACAAGCACATTTGATGTCAGACACTTCGATCGGTGAACCGATTGTGTTTTATTGGCAATAATTACAGAGTGGTTCATAATCATTGGTACAGTGCATCCCATTATTAAAGTACTACTTCGAGCGGAACGGGGCCAATTAGTTAATGACCGCCAGGTTCATGATTCGAGTCATACTTAAATTCCACAGAAAATTATTAATTGTCACCTAATTAATTTCGATATGAATTGTAGTACTTGCCACTTGAAGCATATTTTCTGCTATTTTTTATCCGGAATACAAATATCAAGTTCACTGGAAAAAAGCGGTTGCGTCCTTCAAATATTTTATCTTGACTTTCACTCAATGCGAGACGACGGATGAGTCGCCAGTGTACAACATCATACTTTATTGTTTATTAACACATGTTACATAAATATCTATCTTACAATGAACATCCAATTTGTGCATGCTACAGTCATTTACATAACAAAGATGATATTTTGTGCTTATATTTGACATATTGAGGACAGTATCACAAAATATCTACAGAGTTACAAAGAAGGTGCCAGTACATACTTAATTGCCTTATATGTTAAATGAAATACATATGCTGTGATCATTGTCGTGCGGCAACAAGTAAATCGATTGTTTTTGTGATGACAATGTTTAAAATGATTGGTAATATGTCTTCCGAAAGAAAAAAGAATTGACCAACGAAGATTTGGATTGGTCGACAGCTCTTGAGGAAACGCCTAACATACTCAGACCTCGCCCAGGACCGGAAATGCTTTCTTCTTAACAGTAGTATATTTGAACTTATCTGTGGAAAACGTGTGGCATACCGAATGACTAGGATTAGAAAAACAGTCAAGGCAATGTTGACACTTATGGCGAAGCATTTGACAATCAGCTCAGCTTCGCGAGTAAGTATTATGTAATTCCCAGATACCAACAAGATGAGTACATTGAGGAAGTAAGCCGGCGTAATGACATGACCAAAACAATCATCATATCTTGCCACAAACATATTGGCGGAACGGTATTTTATATTCCACTCATCTCTTTGAGCAATTGTGTGTTGTGACGACTCTCCCGACAGCTCTTGAGTCCTAAAAGAAACATATTTAAGTTATACTAGTTAGCATAGAACATAAATGAAAGAAACAATAATTCTGATCATGCGTATACAAAAATCTTACATTAATTCAACAAGGATTGTCTCGCAACCAAAAACGGACACAAGAATGAGGCAAGCTGTAATTGTGACTGAGGTCAATTGACCAATGAAGTATGCTTGGAGAAACAAATACATAAAGAAGTCAATGGACGATCCATGATCCTTTACGTTACAGACTGGCAGAACATTCCCAAGAATATGGTACTCGCATGCATAGGTGTATAATCCAATGGCGATGAATTGTACAATGATGGTCATTACCAAACAAGATAAAATCAGTGCAGAGCAAATTGAGTCCAACCTTTTGATGAAAATCGGATATCTTTTTAAATGCCTGAAAAATTTAACACTTCCTAGAATCTGGTTCCAGTATCCTGATATAGAGGACGCATTCTTCATCAGATTCCATTCAAAAACCGCAATTGTAATGAATATAACAATAATCAAAAGCATAATTGGATCAACCTTGGCAGACATATCAAATGTTCCTTCACGTACTCTGCGACACATGATGACCATTCTTGAAATTGTTGCCATGATTGTCATTATGAATGCTAACAAACTCAGGAATTTGTTCAATTTAGTTGTATTCACGTCCAGAGTAGTATCCCGGGATTGTTGAAATGGTGATATGGAATGATAGTGAACATAAGTGAATACAACTCTCATCGCTGCTTTCGTTCTTATCAGCTCATGATTTGCGTTTTCGCTCATGTCTACAAGAAACTGGGACAATTTTTTCCATACCTAAAACCGAGGAAATCAAAATGTATTTATGTCTTTAACATTTCATAGTTCAGCAATGGAGTTAGTGACCTTAATATAAACAAATTCAGTCTAACGATTCCCATGCGAAGAGTAAGGCAAGATTTAACCAGAGAGTCATACATTGGGAGCAAGGAATGCCGCAACTAGGGTACGTAATCCGACGGATCGGATCGGATCGGATCAGAAATCGAATCCGATCTGTTCGGATCGTAGGACCTCGGATCGGATCGGATTGAGAGATTGATCCGATCCGATCCGAAAAAATCCGTCGGATTTGGATCGGATCGGATTAAAATCCGAAATCCAAAAAAAATACA
>JAQGCA010004293.1:0-10515 GCA_034698945.1 Protaphorura quadriocellata
GTCCCCGTGGCTTAAAGAACACGTATGTGAAATCGGTCTGACAGTTAAATAAATCAAATCAAATCAAATCAAATCAATTAGAACGAACGAAGGCGAAAAAGTCAAAATATAAAGGGTGATTCAAAACCAACTTGCTATTTGTCCTAATTTTCTCAATTTTAACTTTGTCTGAAAAGTGAGATAGCCATTTTATTCGAAACTTAATTGCGCGTCTTTTGAGCGAAAAATATTTTTTCGAAATTTCAAAAAAAATCAAAATTAAAACTTTCTTGAAATTTTTTGAAATTCTTTTTTTGGATTGAAATATTTGGAAAATTTGGGAAATTTCGAATATCTTGAGAATTTTTGAGAATTTTTGAAATTTTTACTGCAATCAAAATTTCAGTTTGTTTTTCATTTTCTGATACTTGTATTTACATTTTTATTGACAGCGCGCGCTGTGAAGCGCGCAGCGCATTCGGACATAGAAAGACGCGCAATTAAATTTTGAATAAAATTGCTATCTCACTTTTTATATAAATTTAAAATAGCTGGAGGTCTGAGTGTGTGGAGGAGAAGGATCTCTCCAGCCTAGTCAACCACTGTGTCTTAGTCAGAGTCAGTCAGAGTCAGAGAATTCTTTATTAAAGTCACAATGCTCCATGGCCCATACAGTTCAGTAAAATAACCAAATTGATTTCCAATGGGTGTTACAATATTCCGACTAAATTAAAACATGCTGTTTTAAACAACAAATTGTGATCGTGTTTAACTAAATTTACAATATCGAAGTGCAGATTTAACAAGCTCAAGAAACAGTGATTTAACTCTCGGCAGTACCTCACGGTTGACACTGAATAATTGACTTAACATTTACATTATTGAAGAGCAATCAGGCGAAAAAATAGTTTTTAAATGCTATTCCTACAACCTGTTCGCTATTTTTACAACCTGTTTGAATTGAGATTTGCAGTTGTCGGCCGTGACGTGCGTAGTGTGCCATGCACATTTTAAGTAGCCGGTTCAGTCGAAAGACACTGAGTATTATATAAATTTAAAGTTGGGGAAACTGGGACAAATAGTTGGTTGGTTTTGAATCACCCTGTATATGGAAGGACTGGTTCAAGAATTTTCTGCATCAGCGAGATCCTTAACTTAACTCGGTGATTAGGTATTTAGTGACTTTTTGAGTAGATAATACTAATTGTTTTATACATGAGTGTTATCCGGCCAGAATTACCAAATGGTTCCGTATTCTCCAGACATTTAAAGAGTCATATTATGCCTATGGAGACTAAAATTGTTACAGAGAAGAGGTCAACAAAATAGCTAGAGATGCTAGAAAGCTAAGAATGTAATGCGGGCTAAGCCGCGAGCCCTCAACTTGGTCACCAGAGAATACAGGTCTGCATTGCACTGGTATGGTGGCACGACAGACATAAGGATCTGCTGGTCCGTTCAAAATGAATCACCACTGGGGTTGCACTGCAATTCTTCAAATTGTCATACTGGTAACTAAAAGCTACTTTTAATACAAACATTGTCCCGTACTGTCGTAGTAGAGTACAGATAACGATTGCGTCATTTCTGTACTAAGTGTTCGATCCCTCAGTTAGACAGGGTGGTGGCCGTTTTAAAGTGTTCTTCCTCCAACGGAGTTTGTCTGCCAACAATGATTGAGGACCTTAGTACCTTAGTTAGTTACAATTACTAAGCAAAAATGACATCAACTAGCTATGTTTCCAGCTAATTAGCTGCGCAATGAAGTTTGACCGCGATCTATAGCTTGCCGGATTTTCACAATATATTAATTTGTGTATTTTCTGCTTACCTTGTATTTTCTTTCAAAATAGGTAATGAGTATCGCAACCATGAGTTTGGCAGCTTATTGTCTGGACTACGACGCGAAGTGGAATGTCCAATTGATGAAAGATTCTCGTGTGTTCTCACAGACTGAAATTGGCATACTTCTCCGGGATGATCCAGCACTGGAAGTCATCTTTATATTACTTGTTATTTTCGCTACAATTGCTGGCGGAATTCATTTGGTGCTGTGCTTCATCATCAAGAAGGAAAAATATATACATATATACGTGAGTTCAGAATTTCAAATGAAACCAACCTGACTCTAGCTTGGAGTTCAATTACTACATCTCCCAAATTGTATGATTGTTTCCACTTTTCGAATTTTTGTAAAAAAAAATATACATAGATTTTGATTCCTTTTTTAAATTTTGTAGTCTAAAGCGATTGGTAAATAAATTCTTCCAAGCAAACAAAAAAACGTAACGCCAGAACCGGTAAGAGCTCAAGCGCTCAAGTGAGCTTCGTCGTCCATGTGCACATTTCGTTCACTTCTCAAAATCTTTGTCTTTCCGTGCATGTAGATTATGTAAAAAAAAAAAATCGGATTCCCTGAACTGTTTAGTCAGGGTCTATATTAACGAAAGATAGTTCATTTTAACACAATGCACATTAGGGATTTCTAGCAAACGATAGAATTTTAAGGTATAATATTCTTTTCTTTGGAATCAGAAAAAGTGGAATCTTTACGTTGGAGTGAAACGCCTCCAATACGGTCCTAATAAGGAAGATAGTTTTCCTAACTTATTTTTTTTAAAACATAAGCATTTTTGTAAAAGTAAGGACGGCACTCTGACTGTCATTCGCAACGAAACTTCATAATAAACATCTGTTCCTGTTTTGGGGGTAAACTCCGATTGGCAAAAGCGATGACAGTTTTATTCCCTCTCCAAAAATGAATTAGACTCCAGCGGACGCGGTCCTTATGAAGGGGGTCCTCTGGGGAGATGGGGCTTCATATAAATGTACCCTCCGACTTCCTCTTCGAATTTTTAGATAAAATTTCTTGAATGTTTGCGACTAGGATCAGAACTCGCGTTAGAAAGTGACGTCAGTAAAATCCAGCTACCATGCAGCCTATTAAATTGGTAATGAATTGATTGATCTCTTTACAGCACAACATTGTCCTTCTGATTTTGGCAGTGGTTTATTTCGTTGCGAGTCCATTGATAATAGCATCCGCCGTACGATACGACTACAAATATTTTGAAATGCAGAAAATTGATACACGGATATATTTTCTTCGGTTTCAAATCAATGAAACAGATGTGCGTGAACCATCCAAATCTCCATTTTACTTTTGCCGCATGGGATACGGGAAGCCAAGGAGAGAGTCAGAACTTAAAGGACTTCGGATTGAAAGAAAAGGCTCACATTTGTGTCAATTGATTGGAATTAAACTCGTGGCAGGGGTACTGTACAACAATTACTCAAAATTTCACTTTTCTTCTTGTTCAATTACTTCTCCTGTTAAACTCGCTCAGATCAGGCGAAACCATTTCGGATTACGAGCTGATTTGGTTTTGGGTTCGATATCGGCTTACATCCCCTAAGTTCATTTTATGATCGGTACCAACTATTCGATTTTTAACCAACGAACCTCCAACCTATAAATACGATCTTCAGCAAAATGAATGCGGGCTCATATCGATTCAAGAAATGAGTCAATTGCAGGTCGCCCCGTGGTGCTAAAAGTTCGATCCTTGATGTAGCGACTACTGCTTTAAAGAGGTTATCATCCACTGGACTCATTTGGGAATACCTTCTGAAAATTGCAAGTAGATTAGATGGATAACCCACGAAAAAATTTCCATGATGTTCTCCTGCGCCTAATGTCAATGTCAATTAATTACTTATATCCTTCCTAGAAAGCCAGTCTATGTAATCGTGATTCCTTCGCAATATCCTTCCTAATTATGTATAATGTGAAAAACACCAACAATTTTGGAGTTTTTCACGTTATAATTATAATTATACGATTTCATTGAATATTACATTTTGGTCCAGAATATAATATTCAGTGAAATCGTTTCATTTCTCAATAGATTTTAAGTGTCTACATGGGGATTCTTTGTATCCTAACAAAATGGCAAGCAATAGCTCATGACAGATTTGTAAATGCTAAAGCAGCAAAGCAACTGTTTGAACTGTACGGTGACTCTGAGGAATATGAATTTGAACATCTTCAAAATGAGACCCTCGTCGAAGCATTGAAACTAGAAAATGCTGACCATGATGAAGAAGGAATCATCATTGTTCCAGTTTCAGCAAAAAATGCTCGCCGTAAAGGCATTGATGTTAAGGATCCAGCTGTTAGCCAAGGTATCGCAGCGGTCACAGCCGCAAGAGGAGGAAATTAAAGCCTAATCCATCGGACTTGTACACACTTTTTAATGAGCAAAATATGAATAATCCAAATGTCTGTATTCTCTCATATAAAAATACTATATCGAGATCACAAATAAATTACAGAGTATGACGCATTAGAAACAATAAATTGTCTTCACTTTCTACTTATCTGTACGGTATATTGTTATTCATCTTGATCAAAATCTTATTCCTTCCACCGCTACGGATTCTCCAACTACACCATTCACAGGTAAAGATGAAAATTTTATCTAAAAAAGTTTAATGTAGTATTTATCAGTTTTTCAAAACGCAAGTTAACCGGTACGTGCGTATGAAGTAGGGTTGAAAAAATTAACTCGAAAATTTGCAAGTTGCTCATTGATTTCGGTTAAACTAGAATTTTGTGGAATCAAAATCTAACTACAGTCTGATAGTCTGGTTTACCAGGAAAAGTTAAAATTCATGACACTAACCTCGACTTTCTTGAAATTAGAGCCCCCATATCCGACAATCATTGATTGTGAAGTGTGTCCAAAGACAAATTCACCAACAAATCCATCCCAAATTAAAGCAATCACACCAGCGATTCTGGTTTCTTTATCATGCTTCAAAAGCTGAGAATCTAGTTAATCAATATATTCGAAATTCATATTTCCAGAAGTTATATAAAAATCAAAACCTCAGGAGAAGAAACAACGTATAATAAGTCTAATTGTTTGCTTTTTAATTGTCGTACCAGTTCGGTAAAGCATTCACGTACACGTTGGCACTTTCCTAAGCATTTAAAACTATTTTTTCGTCTGCATGCCCTGCAATACTGCATAAGATAAGTTATTTTCTACTACTTAATTTGCTGTTCAAAACAGCATGCTTTTTGTCGGAATAATACTACATCTAATGGAAATCAATTTAGTTTGTTGTTTCTGTTTGGCCAATGGAACATTATGACATTAATAAAGAATTCTCTGACTCTGACAAATGGTTGTCCAACATTTCAGGGCACTCTTAATATCACTTACACCTACAATCTTTCAAACAAACATCAAGGCTGTGACTGTGCCGTGCTCGTTAATCAAAATTAAGAATATGAAGGATCGCATCACAATTTAAATTGAACTCACCTAAAAATTTAACTTTAATAGCTTGGTTGATTGCTTCGACAGCAGTGCTAGATTTATCATCCTGTAAGGATTCACAACATTTCGACGCCCAATGAATTTTTGAAAGCATTTCTCCAACACCAGTAGTACTCACTGCGACAGAGGAACTATTAGAGCTATTATTTTGAAGTGCAAATTGATTTGAGGCCCAACAACCACTTCCAAACTGTGGCGACTGTAAAATTACAAAAATGTAAAGAATTAAAATTAATGTTCTTTCCATTTTCAAACAAACAAAATAAAATTTGGCTCACATGACCGATTCTACCCGGAAACTTAAGCCAATTTCCTCCACTAGAAACAGTAGCAGCAACGCGACCGTTTTTATCAAAAGTGATTGCTCCGACAGTGTCATTCACTTTCTCGTCAGAGGCCATTCCGGGTATCGCCACTTGACTGTTGATTCTTTCCATGAATCGAGAATAAGTTTTGGTGGCGATTCCTGTAAAAAAAAGAGACAGAAAATGTTGATGGTTTTCAATGGAGGACTTGTTTTGAAATGAGAATTTTGTAGAACTTCCACGTAGTGTGACTGGGTGGCTCTAAGATTGGCATTAGGGAACTTATACTGTTGAGTCAAACGTTGTAATGGAGTAATGGGTACAAAATTCTCATTTCGAGACAGAAGTTGAGTAATATACAAATTTAGTGATGTCTTTCTGAAATTCTATTACTTGATATTAGGTTTTCATCTTTGCATGTAGGTATGCCTTGAGATTCAGCCCATTTTTTGGCACTATGCCCGACCAGAAAACTGTTGAAAATCAATTCTCCGTACGTCCCAAAAACAGAATATAATACAAATAAAACAATTTAGAAGAAAAAATCCGCAACTTACTTTGGTGGAACTCTACCACATGAGAGCTTGTTCGCATCGCCCTGTAATTCCGCGATTTTCTTGGCAACCATTACCGGATTTGGCACACCCGATAAGGCCCCAACTCCGCCAAAGAGACCATCACCATTCATAAAACCCGCATCACATTCAACTGTTTTATCCAGCGTCAGGTTCGAACCTTTCCCGGCATTTACAAGACCAGAAGATTCAAGAACGATTGTCGCTGCTACGGCGGCCTCATCGGCTGATTGTCCTTTCTTTAAAAGTGACAGGGCCTAAGGAAAGTGAAAATCAGTGGTATTAATACGAAATATTTTAATTTGGGTCCAACAGCGCAATTCCAGTAGCGCTATGGATTTGGATTTTCTACTACCGTCATCTTCTGCAATCACACATACAATATTATGCTCACTGACTGTTGCCTTCAATTAACAAATACGTACTGACTCACTGACTGAAATCAACTAATGATGACCTTATTGAAAATTGAAATTAAAACTAAGTAATAAATATTCTTATAATATTAAAATTATAAAATGTTCACTTACTTTCTCACAAGCTGATTTACACAATGCATTGTACTCATCTTTCTTCTTCAGAGAATGCTGTCCAGCTCCTGGAAGTTACAAATCGCAGAAAATTATTACAAAGAAGCTATAAATAATTCTAAAATATATCGTAATTATCATGAAATTAGATAAAACATTTGCTTAAAAAATATTACAACTACAACGGTCTATATTTATTATGGTTCTTTTTAAAAACCCAGAAGCTTAATATTTCTTACTACAAAAGATATACCATAATTTAAAAAAAAAAGTATTACCGAGATGAACGGCAACAAAATATTTTGAGTTTTTGTTTCGCTCTTCAGCTTCGTCGTCGTTTTCTCCTTGACCTCTTTTTCGTTTCCTTTTTGGAGAATCATTTAATTTGGAGTTGGACGAATGTACAATTTCTGGTTCACTCTCAATTGTCATTGGTTCTTCGGACAGAATTTCCGATTCCATTCTGAGAATTCTTTAGAACTTGGAA
The DNA here is from genome assembly GCA_034698945.1 of Protaphorura quadriocellata. Classification (NCBI taxonomy): domain Eukaryota; kingdom Metazoa; phylum Arthropoda; class Collembola; order Poduromorpha; family Onychiuridae; genus Protaphorura; species Protaphorura quadriocellata. The sequence continues at coordinate 7,225 of JAQGCA010004293.1, forward strand.
TTCGATTAAATGAAACTGAATAATCATTCGAGACATAAAAACTGAAAACTTTATCGAATCAAAACCGAAATGAATTAAATGTGAAAAGTTGTTCCCGCGCTTTGAACTTGGTTTCAGATTGACAGCTTTCGTCACATGGCCCCAAGAATAAGAAGCACACATGAAGCCAATTCTAACATGAAAAAAATATTATTTTCGAAATTGTTTCGCCTTCCAGTTTCAAATTTTTTGGCCAAGTCCAAAGGCGAGGCAGGTAAAAATCAAATATGTGATTCGTAAAACGGCTTTTCAACTGTCATTTGCTGGTAAGGTGACCTGCCGAACCCCATCTATTCCAGATTACAAATCACAACTGCCGGGACCGTTATTTCAAGAGAGCACCGCTCAAAAAAGTGATTCACTTTTCTTGAGAGGTGTTCAGATCCTGAACGGATACACGGTGTACTATTCTTAAGTGAACCGAGTCATAACGTCCGGTACTATTGGGACGGATGGTCGAGTCATGTGAAATTAAACAACTGAAATTAAGTAATCGTTTACGCTTTCATAAGCAGCTACCTAGATTATTTTTCAATTCTTCAGCAAGTGCAAATATAGAGGGTACTAAACGAACCTAAACTTAGGAACTTGAGTACATGAGTTAAACTATCCACTTTAAAATTATACGATCTTGCACGGGATAAGCTTGACCTCTTTGAGCTGCCCACCAGTATACGACCGTAACCGGACATCCAATATTCTTAGACCATTGGCATCCCCTGAGTGGGTTTCGGCCTGAATTGTTTGCAGAAATGAAGTGCGTTCCTGTGCCAAACTTCTATAATTTGGTCGAGGAAAGTTTCCGTATGTTATGTGGTCGGTCCTCTCAATGCAATATGCAATGTGGAGAGAAATTGTTGAGAGGAAAGCATTACAGAAAATGTAGAGAAAGTTCAAAATCATTTTTTCGGTCAAGATTGTGACTTTCCTTTAGTACTTTTATAGATCCAATCAAAACTTTGATACGATAGGCTGACATCAGCCTCTTTTGTTTTCATGACTTATTAGTAGCACTTCGCTACGTGCGCGTTCGATTCCCTTGAACTGACAATGGACGGTGATTATCTCAAAGATTTATCTCGGCTCGGCGGATGGAAGGGACCGCAATCTAGAAGTTCCGACACGATATTTGACCATGCCTTAGGGCAAATGCTAATTTGAATCAATCAATGCATTTCTTCAGCAATCAGCGATTTATGTTCAAAAGTATCTTGAATCAATGCGTGGCTTAAGATTTGATTTGTGATAATCACTTTATTCTTCGTATAACCTTATTCAAAATGAATATACATAAATGGGAGCTATTACAGAGAAGCAAAAATGTTTCTATAAAATAGTGTGTTGTAGCTAAAATCATACGGCCTCTAGTCTGAAATAAACCTTATTTCAATTCTGATCTATTCTACTCTCTAAAGCTAGTTCGTTATGGAACAACAACATCCTTGTATGAGTCATTATATAAGTCTCCGAGAAATAATAACCCCACATTGAATTAGGTATTAGAATTTTAACTTCGCTGTTTATTCCCGTTTACAAATGAGTTTCAAGTTCATATCCCAATTTAAAACATTCATTTCGTAACATCTTCAACACAAACTTGACTGTATAATAAAACACATCATCCAGGAAATAAGAGTAATGATGGCCGCGACCGTGAAAAACTTATAGATTCTTAGTAATATTTTTAATTTAAGAATTAATAATACTTAATACCGTAGGAGTTACTTCTAATTTCTGGTACAGAAATAATTCATTTTAATTTTTGTCGTTCAAACTACCATACCCTTTATGACCTTGCCCTTTTTTTGTTATGAATTGATGATTAATACGTGCGTGAGCGTTACGTCTCTTAATAATCTGCTCGCACAATAGCCCGCATAATACTGAAACATTTCTTCTGCAAGATCCCAAGTATTCGTGATACGTAACGGATATCAATATAGCCACACTCTCCACAGGAAAATGGTTGTTCAGAAAGAACCATTCGGGTCTTTAAATGTACGGAGCGACTTTTTTAAGTTTAAAATGTCGTTCTCTTAATGTTTCTTGTGAAAGGGTACTTGAAATAGTTCTGACACAAAGAAATTCAAACTCAGTATTACGAAAGTACGAGTACGTGTAATTTTTTAAATCATTGCATTGGTTTCACATTAACATGCCAATGCCTAAGTACGTGGTCTATAAATTTTGAAAGAAATTCGATGCTCAACGGGTTTGATAAACGAAATCTTAAAACTTGCACACATTTCCGGAAAACCAAATGTCTTTATTGTTAATTTCTTTATTGGAAAAATAAATTTGATAGATTTTTAACTAAAATGTGGAGAAACGACATCTAAGTGCCTCAGCAATTCACATGCAACGTTGTGTGTATCATAATTATGAATCCTTTGACAGTCAAAATGTGTACTAAGGTTGTCTGAAAAGTACTTACATCTTGCTAGGTTTTGAGCAATGTGTGCAATAGGAGGTAATGTTAACCAAATATATTTGGGACCTTGTACAATTTGCCAATTGACGCAATGACAGGACCAGTCTATTCGACATTATGTAAACACACGCTAAATCCGGGATGACTCATTCTTATTATTTACAAATACATGTGTACGATTTAAAAAAAACACAGATTTCTTCATTCAATTTGGGTCGGCCGTTTAGATACGGGAAAGTAGTGGAGACTTGGAGACATGTCAAAAAGTAGAACGGGCGCATTACGCACGAGTTACGCATTTTACGACACATAAACAAGTCAAGACAAAGTGAGAAGAATCGTTTATAATATAAATATTGACTTAAAACCTAAAAGCCCAGGATGAGTTACGAGGGACATTCTTACGGACTAAGATTAGAAAATTAGAACAAACACATGTGCGTGCTTGAGAATTTTGGATATGTAAACAGGAATGTAGTGTTAGTAATGACAAAAACGAGCATTATTTTAGTAAATACTAGTAATAGAACTTCCTGTGGGTTCGGATTCTTTTGGCGGTTCGGGTTCATGGTCGAACACCACGATTTATAAGGATTCTAATAAATCTGACTGTACATCAATGTTGTATGTAGCCTTATCTATCAGTTTCAATAAGCCGCAATATGATTCTGCAAAAATTTGTCCATCAAATAATTGTCACTAATTATCTGAAGCACCGAAGTTGGGCATTATTCGAATAACAAAATATAGGGTAGGCAGGGCTAATTATTCCCACCGGGCTAATTATTCCCACTTTTTGTAAAATCCGTTGCTCACTATAC
>JAQGCA010004294.1:0-10513 GCA_034698945.1 Protaphorura quadriocellata
CTGTATTTCCATAGGTTAATTTGACATTCCGAATATGACATTTTATATTTGCGAAATTCATCAGCATGAGCTGAAAGTAAGCGTTGGAGAAAATACTTTTGCACCACCCTGTATATATAGAACTTAAGATAGATTTGTATCAGATTTTGGAATTCAACGCCTTAAATCTATACACTTTCACAGTAACTTTCTTCCTGCTAGTTAAAAGTTGTGGTTTAGTTATTGAATACACCAAACTGTTATTCAATAAGTTTTTATTTGGACACGGGGTTGAGGTTGAATGGTCGCTTTTAGGATTGAAGGGCAGTGAATTGAATGCCTTTTTTTCAAAACCTATACTTAACGCTGGAAGCGGTACTTAAAAAGTTGTTAAAAGTTGGTAATGGTAAAACTAACTTTTATTCAATCCAATTCATCATGATAGGAAAGGCAACACCAACTTTTCGCACGCGAGCACAAAGCACAGGTATCTCTCGAGTGGGTGGCGGAACATACCAAAAATTTGAAAACTCAAAAAGGTGAGTTCGGTTGGAACAAATTGTATTAATTATGTTACAAAATTTTGGTAGGTTCAAATGAAAAACTAACTTCCGCATTACAAATGTTACTTGTACATACAAAGTGCTCTCTTGCAGGTCTGTGACAAGTTTGAGTATTTGTAAACCATTTTGAAAGTTTATCCAGGTCAATTAAAAAGTACTTTGTTGAATGAGATGGTAGAATTATTGGACCGTGATGATTTAACTGGAAAATTCAGTTTTGACACCACCAATTTTAATGCAAAGACTTTCGCGGATGATTGTCCGAGTTGAAAAATGAATATGTAACTTTCAAAAATGATGTAAAATAGTCTTCGGTTAAGTCTTGTTCCCCGTAGATTTAGTTTTATCAGTGTCGGATACAGACAATGAGACGACAATTTGTTGGATCACCAAATGTGACCTTACGATAGTTGCTCTTCGACAAACTATTAGAAGATAATTAAGGTGCGATTCGTAAAAGCACCTTCTTGCGTGAGGTGTTGTTTTCACAATGAGACGAAAACAAACTAAAATTTTATTTCGTATTTTTTTGTATAAAACTGAAAGACCAATCGCCCCTGAAATACCTTTTTGTAAGGATAAATTTATTTTCGTACAAACCTAAACTGTCAAGAAATAGACTGTAGGTAACTGGATGTAGTGTAATCAAAATTTTGTCCATTAATTATTGGTATACTAAAAGAAGTCAAACAACTCGGTCCTTCACTTCCCTCGTGAGACATAGTAAGATGATGGTTGTTGCGGTTTTAAAAGATGAGTTTAATTATGTCGTGAGTGGTGGGAAATAATGTGAGCGTGTCTAAAGTTGTGTATCTTCTTGTCTTCCAATGAATTCTCAATAATTCATTCCCCGTCGTTACCTTGTTGCCTTAGGAGGCGTCGTCCACACAGACATCCAAAAAATTACCACATAAATAATAACAATAAGTACATATGAAATTTTTTTTTTAACCACCACCTTAACAAATTCAGTAGCTTTCTTCCTATCCGTACATCTACGAACACACATCCCATTACGTTATGTGTAATAATTTGTACAAGTAGTAGCAGGAAACAATCAGAGCCAAACCTCTCAAAAAATAATTCATGAATATTTGAATATGCTAATGATTCTCGTTCAATAATTTATGTGTGTAACTGTAGTTTGTAGAAAATTATCAATTTATAACCAAATAATTGTCGGATTATATATGGATTAACAAAAACGCATCTTAAAGATTTAAAGAAATTGTCTAGACAAATTATAAAAATGTTGCGGAATCTTGCAATGAAGAATTGATTAGACTTTCTGTTGTTACGAATTTCTCAATTTCGAATTGATTAGTTATCCTTCCTGTCAGGAAACAAATTTTATAGTTTAACTCGAGAATGTCTTACATTCTAGTCACACTGGCCCGTCTTAATGGTATAGACTGTTTCTTCCCTTTTCACTTGGGTGAAACTTCGATCCCCGAGTTCATAAGTTGTTTCAAAAAAGTTCATTTCTACTGGTGTCATTCCTACAAACTTAGTTACTACTAGGGGCACCCTCCCCGGACCAAATGAATAGGTAATCGTAATCCATTATCTTGGATGAAATTTTAACTTACGTATACTCTGCGTATGTCAATAAATGGTGTATACAAATTGCGAATAGAAAATCCACAAATTCTGTGGGGTGATGAAATCCGTAAATTATAAAGTTAAAAATCAATGAGATGATGAATGGGTGGGCTTGGAGAATAAGAAAACAATTAAGAATGTGCAGAAGCCAGAGACCCAACTGAGAGGTTGGGGAACCAAAATGATTTAAGTGTTAAAGTTAAAGAACTCCTTGATTGTTGAAATGCACCCGAAAACCGGTTTTTCAAAAGCTAGTTCTTGTACTTGTTGAACTTTCAAATGTAATGTGAACGTTTACAAGCATGTTCATTTTGTACTTGTTACAAGTACATTTTACTGTTCACATATTAGTTTTACTCGTTCATAAAATTGAAAACCAAATTGTTGATAGCCATCATTCTCCTCCCCATTTGATTTACAGTACACAACCTCACAAATCTTCAAAATGCAGAAATTCACGCAATTACTTCTACTAACGACTCTGTAATTTAATTTTTGGCCTCTGATTTTTTCTCATTCCCAATTTCATCATGAAACTAGTAAAATTCTTTACTATTATGAATACATACACGATCTTATGTTAAATATTAACACACAGTGTACAAGTACAAATATATAGAGAAAGTTAGGTAGAATTTTCGAATAAATACGTTATCGTCGAAATATATTGAAGTCACTAGTAACTGCAGTTCGACGACAATCTTCTTATCTCAAAATAGAGTAATTTCGTATTTTTAATTTGATGAACAGCTTCGACGTTGCAAATTTCGGTAGACCATTTTTATTTCCGTACCCGCCTTTGTATTCATGTAAAATTATTCCGTTCTCTAGCATGCAAAATCGTAAACGGTTAGAATGCGGCATGTTGAAAAATGCAGTAAAAATTAATAAAAACTAATCTAACCAGAGTCAGCAACCTTACGTTGAAATTTAGTGATAAGGCACCACCAATGAAGGACTACATAATATTCAGTATTACCAGCACTGACAGACTGACACTAAACCCACAAAATATTTCTTGTAATGAGTACTTCTGCTTCGTATCAATGTAGTAATTTTTTTTTGCCACTCATAGTTTGTTAGCAGTTATGGAATCCAAAGCACAGTCTGCCAGACTGACGAGGGAAACTTTCCTACTGAGGGTCTAGCCAAGATCGCCTAACATGAAAAGGTTTTTAAAAATCGTCTGTTCAAATCTCGTACCTTTTTTACCTATCTCACAAAATTTGGTCAAAAAAGTTTCGTATTATCTAATAAGACCTGTATTGTCAAGTACTTTGCGCCATTACCGTAAAATATTGTAGTAAGAGCACATCAACCCTGGTAGAATAAATTATTTACTGGTCATATTGGGCAATTCGGACTATTAGTTGAGACAAAAAGAAATAATAAGAGTACAGTCAGATTCACCACGAAAAACGTGAGCGTGCCGTGCGGCTAGTCGTCCACGTACGGACTCTACGGTGTAAATCTAAAAATGTGTAATGATGTGTCTGAAACTGAAGAGTATGTGACTGTGACGAGGAATTATGCAATGTAATGTAATGATGGGGTGCGACAACAACTTCTGTGTCCTCTAATTTTAGTCAGAAACCTGGCCGTGAAAAACAATGTGACGATCTAAATTTAATGATGCCAACTCAGCCTAAAAAAAAATATATACATAGAGATAAACACATGCCAGAATCAACAAAATAGCATAAAAATTGCAATGGAATGTTGTATTAATGCTTGCAGTAAATTCATTAGTGTCAAATGTTTATCAGGTGTGAGTAAGGGAATATCTCGGAACCCCACGGTGATGAAAGTTTCAATTTGTCTTATAATGTTAGACATATCGGTCAAAGGTAAAGAGGTATTTTTAATATTGTAATTCTAGTCGCTATAATTGGGTGCTACCACTCAGGCAGACATGGGTTGGATCACCGGTGTAAAGAGGTACTCCTGTAGAGTCATTCCCTACTGCTGGGGCACCTTCCCCTAGTCAATCGTAAAGCCAGCTCACTCGTTATTACGGTAAATGTGCAAATGTTTGACCTTGATTTACGGTGAATATTAATGAATGAGAGTATTTTCAATTAGAAATAATTAGAAACCGAAATATTAATTATGAATTCCATATCTAAAAATATTATTTTAATTCCATTGAGTAATAGTAAAATACTAATCGTCCCAGAGGTTGGAACATTAATGCGATAAATATTTTAATACCAGCTAATCTGGCTAAAGAGACGAAGGCTGGTTTTGGTTTGTATGAAACCGTTGCAGAAATATCCAGTGTACTCAGCATTTCTCCACACCACTTGTCGCGGAGTGGAAGGACCAGGGTCAGTTTATCATAATTCTTAAGAATTGAGGCTTGACAAAAATTAAAATCAAACCATTTCAAGTCATCCGGAAGAGAGTGAGAAATTGACGGTAACAATTACAATATTAATTATAATGTATTACATAATGTTAAAATATTTACGTGGTAAAAGTATAGACAATTTTCATGTAGACTTCTTTCACAAAGGTCGACTTGAATTTTTAAGTAAGTGCTCCGATGCTAAACTTGTGTCTACGTGTATGAATCACTCTTATTTGCAAATATGTATTCACACGATTTGGCATTGAAATTTTTAAAAATGATAGTAATAACTCCATCAAGAAATTCAGAGACCAGAGTTCGAATTGCCAATTCTTTCAACCACGCACTATTCCCTATATTTCAATAAGATCAAGTTATTCAAGTACATACGTACATATATCTTATGCCAACAATGATGCTTTCGTCTGGAAACAAACACGGCAATGGAAGTAAAAAGGCGTCATGCTTATTCTAAGGAATCCAACTTGTAAATTATTTCGTACATTCGAAAAAATTTGTTATGCGGGTAGGGAAAAATGTTCGCCAAAATAAATGTAAATGTAAATGAATTTTAGAACCCGGGAGATCAACTTAGTTGACAAGATACAAGAACTATTAAGATATTAAAGAATGTTAGTTAGTTAATTTCTTTTTATTATACTGTCAAGAATTTCAGCTCAAGGTTTCCCGGTCGTGAAGAAGGCGTCTAAACATAACCTAGCCCAACAACGACATTACATGTTGACCCGAAGATATTCTAACATCTTACTTCAAGAAGAACAAGGCAAAATCCTTAAATGCTTGTACATTTCGTTTATCACCTATTGAAGTGACGCTCGTCATCATTCGCCACCTTGGACCTCAGCAGAACATCATTAATCAGTTCGAGCTTAATACTTGTGTTTGTACTAATCTAAGAGTACATTTTTAGAATTTAAGGCAAACACAAGAACAAGGACGCGTCTTGACGAAATGAAAAATTATGTTGCTCAACTGAAAATAAACCAAAGCCAGAAGCTCACTTCTTGTGAGTTAGGTTTGGTTGAATCATTCATCCTGAACAAATGAATTTGAATGTTTTTGGGGGTGTGATTTACACATGTATAGTAAGTAGTTTTGGGACGCTTGAGTGAGTTAACACATCCATTACAAGTTTACTTATCTCTGACGGCCAACCTCAGCCTTTGACATTTGACCTGATTCGCATCACTCTGACAAACCTCAAATGCACGTTCAGAATTTGACAATCTCAAAGGAAACGGAAAGGTAGGTATGTAAATGTACGTGTACAAGAATTGTAATACCTGTATCAAGCGACCACACCGGATTCAGGTAACAAAAGTGTGTTCGTGGCATTTACATTTAATTCGGAACCTCTAGGGAATAAAGCTTATCGAGCTTCGAGTTACAAGCGTCATATGATCAAATAGTCTATATAATACGGGTGGTCGCTTGAAGCAGGTGCGTCCGCGGATAGCTTTCATTACTAATGAATTTGAATAAACCATACAAAATTACAAAATCCAGTATGGTGCAACTTTTAATGATTTTGGATAAACAGTGATCCAAATATCTCAGCTAACTCGCCATATCATATTTAATTAAGCTTCACATTAGAAAAAATTATACTCGGTTCCATTAGAGTGCTGAGCCAATCAGTTACTTCTAGCCACCGTCAATCATGTTGGTTTGTATCCTACGTTCGTAAGCCCGTAGCTTACGAACTGAACTGGAATGTGGTTGTCCCACATTCCAGACTCATGTGCATTTATATTTACACACACAACCTTACGTTGAAATTGAGTGATAATGCACTACCGGCAAATGAGTAACTAGTTAAACTATTAATTTATCGGTTCAATAATTCTGAACCGCATAGCAGAGTTGGGGGCTTTCTCGGTCATAGAAATATACGATAAGTTATCATCCGACTCCCCGAGGATAGACAATAATTCCAGTTTAACCCATAATATTTTTTCCTACCAATTCAATATGAAACAAGATCATCGATGAAATTTTGATTGGATTTCTTTATATCGGATTTTATTAATTTAAGTCATCCATTAGTACCTCACAAAATATAAATACAAGAACCAAGTACGACCTATGGAGGAAGTCAATAAAATACGAAAAGAAATTTTGTTTATTAACGACTTTGTTATATTGGTCATATTATTGCGAAATATTCTGTTCAATAATTTAAGACATTCAACCCAAAACGGCAGACGCGAGTTACATCAGCGATCACCCCCTTAAAATAGTAGTCAGAACAATGGATTGGTGCACCGCGATCTATTTTTCCGCGAAGGTGGCCATAGGTCGTTCAGCAAATACAACAGTTTACTCCAGCAAATTATAGTGTGGTGCAAGTGGTATCAATTTACGAGGAACGTAGCACCGAATCAGGTGAAACGAGAAGTAGTCGTCCAAGCAGGGTGGTCGCTGGGACAGAATACTTCTTATTTCCGCTAGGTTTCTTTTGACTGTGCACTAACATTTGATTACCTCATATACACATTCGTCCTTTAAAAAGATGAACTTATCGATATGTTTAGCCTCCACTACTCCGACTAACCCCCTTCTGTGTTCTTATCTCTGATACACTTTAATGTAATTCAGTTCCACCCTAAACTTTGGGAATTTATCGGGTCATCCGCATCAGCTGTCAAGAAATCAGAGTATCTGTAGCTCCTCACTGTGAGACCCGAGAGGAACCATTAGTGAGTTGAGTTTGACATTTGACAATGACATATGATGTGTTAATTTAATACGAGTCAGTGTTTGCGCCGTACTAATGCGGTGTAGTCGGTAAATGGTATCACAGAGTGTTTTCAGTATTTTCACGAAATTACGTAATCACTCAACTTTAAAAAGATGTCGCAATTACGGCCACAATTCGGAATAAGAAAAAGTACTGCGTTATAAAAATGAATGAACATTTTTGAGAGGGTCACTCCAATCCAAGAGGACTTAAAATTCCGACTCACAAAAATGTTGCAGTGTCATTTGACCCTACCCTTTAAGGTGATTTAATTGACTTGTCCGAATTCTACTGAGGGGTGTCCAAACGTCCAAACCCGTATTTGACTTCTCTTGAAGTGACAGTCTCACCTGTCATACCCTTAAGGGATTCTCTTGTCTTAATTGTGATAAGTTTCGAGAGTGTTAACCGTTGAAAAATTATATAATTTGATACAAATCCAACCTAGTTGTAAAATTTATTCCTCGCAAAACTCCGTCAATTACTCTCTCGTCTATTCATTTCAACTTACATTTCAGCCTTCTCGCTTATGCGTTTTCAAACATGTTTCAAATCGGTGTTCGTTTGTAAAACTTAAACTAATTTATTTTGTATTCAACAACTGTAGCGACGATTTGGATTTCAATTTTAGCTACAGACCATTTAAGTAATAATTAGGTTATGTAGGCCGTGTTGCCCGCGATTGGTAAATCTCATATTACTTACCATTGCTCCTTATCTTACATTCCAGACACACTTGATACTAGAAATACAAATAGCACAGAATTTAAGCACAAGAAGGCGCCGCAAATCTAAGACAGTATCGTCTATAATAGTATTGCGTAGCAGTATTGCGTATAAGGTACCTTCTATCGAATATACCTTCTCGCACGATATATTATTGTACTCTCGCTATTTAGTTTGTACAGTAAATACGATGTTTATTGTCAGAAGTATCATTTCAAACATAGTTTGACAGTTAGTGAATTAAAACAATATTTCATAATTTGAGCAACTCTTTTTTTTTTGTTCAATTGAGCTCATGTGTTGGGAGACAAAAATGTAGTAGAAATTCCGACGTAGTATCATAGATTTCTTTAAGCCAAAGCCAATTGTTAATACGACGGAATAATTGTGGGGAAGGCCTCCGTAGAAAAAAAAACGTCGAAGTCATGATGGAATGAATTCCAGGAGTTCTTCTTCGTGGACTCCCTAGACAAGTATTAGCTCTTGTCTCTCTATATGGGCATGGGATGGGAATTTTGCTCATCATACATATCTCATTCCATTCCATTCTCATTGTTCCTGACCAAATCAGAAATCACACTACAGATTCAAAATATTCAACCCGCATTGCAATTTGTAATTGCAATGGGTGGATGCATTTTATTACCCTTCTATAATAACATTAAATCATACCAACTGAGTCACCATTTATTTAAAATTCACGATACTATTCCAAAATCCCATTCGGCAAGTAAAGTAATCATTTTTGTGTCGAAATAAAACTGTATCGGAGAAGGAGTCTAGCTGAATGTCCTGTAGAATAGACAGAAGTGGAATTTTCGGTCAACTGTGAATTCTTAAACTAAATGCACAAATAATTGCATGAATTTTATATCTAAAGTCGAAACAGATTGGCCAACAAGAACTCTGATAAACTTTGTGTTTTTTTACAGCTTCAATTAAACATCAGAACCTACTACAAATAATTTGTTGGGAGATATGCTACTAATCCTAGTTCGATTTCTTCTCCTAAGATACTGAGAGGATACAGAAAATCTAAAAATAAAATTTAATCTCTCCCTATTAATGTCGAGTTTGCAACTTCCACTCCAAGAATTCGCTGTCAAATCAAAAACTGGCTTGGCCATACCATGTTGGACATAAATTCAACGCATTTATGACCAAGTCTGTCTTGAGCCGATTTTACTTCTATTCCTGCAAGAGATTAGCCTAGGAATGTCATGAACTGGGAATGGCAATAAAATTAAACGGATTTCCCGATACAATAATAGTCCAGTTCCCATCAAATCCTGCGCGATAAAATAAATTACATTTAGGACACTGTAAAAAATGCTCACTTATCATTCTATATTTCGTGATTTGTTTCATATGCACAATAATTGCAACAAAGTCATGATTGCTGGTATGGCATCAACACTAATTTACGAGGTCAGAGTTCAGATATCGATAATTTATTGACTTGAATTCAATTTGATATTTTTGTTGTTCGATGTCATTAACTTTGTATTAAATAATAAAATAGATTACAACAATATAAAGTTTACTCTACTTTAAGGTCTGAAATTTGACTATAGAAATGTCAGGTTGTTGATTGTAAAATTGTAAGTCAGAGGAAAAGAAAGCACATACGCAATTTTAAAGCCTGAAAGAATTAAAATATTGAAGCTTATTTAAAACAACGAAATCTAGTTGGACTTGGTCTATGGTTCATGCAGATACACATTTCAAAAATCTGACACCAACATTAATTTTCGGATGAAGTTGGTTAAAGTGAAAAGTTAGACAATTCCGGCACCATAAAATCTTCAGTATTTAAAAGCTTCTAGACTTTATTAAGCTGACACAGGCAGTCATTTCCCACTTGTAATGTTAGACGTTCGAACCGTTAAATGCAAGGTTAATGCTAGCAGTGGATACACGACTGATCTACAGCGACGATCAATGAAGGGTGTATTTTTAAATAACTGAGGCAGAAGTTTGATCGGTTCAATCTGTTGCTCTTAAAACATTTATCTACAAAGTGTGTCCACTTTTTGTTTGGCTGTGGAGTATCGACCGACTGCACTTACGGTTGTTGCTGACTTATTTTCGGTTTCGTGATAAATACTAACTTGTCCTACAGTTTTAATTTTTTTAGTGAGACCCAGACCCAAGTTTTATGAAATACGAAGTAACACGCCAGCACATGACACAACCACGACAGGTAAGTAGGTCCGCTTCATCTTCAGAAAGCAATCAAGGAGTTTTATCAGACTCAGAAATGTGCTTTCTCATGCTACGTAATAAGAAATACTTAGAGCAGGCACACTGGCAACCAGCTCAAGATTTTTTATACTTCTCCAGTTTCTTCATCGACATGGACTTTGTCAGCTCCGGACAATTCCCCTGACACTGACACTATTTTCAAACTCAGGAAAAGGAACGCGTTACATTTTATAACCCTGCACTTTGGTGTTATGTTACAGACTTCAAGATTTTCAAATGGTATAAATTGTTATATTCAGTTTAATCCAGTTTGACCAGCTTAGCATT
>JAQGCA010004295.1:0-10512 GCA_034698945.1 Protaphorura quadriocellata
CATTTACTTCATGTGACCTATGGTGACCTCGAGTTAGAGGTCACCTGGTGAGGTCATATTTACACTCCCTGTGTCTCATGACCTTGTGTACCTACCTTAAAAATTTCGTTGAAATCCGTCTACGTCTACGGCATGAAAAGTGTGGACAGACGGACGGACAGACAGACGGACAGACAGACAGACAACACATTCACATAATGTCTTGCTTACGCAACGCAACACATAATAAAACGATAGTACATACGAGCTCGTATGTACAAAAGGTCTGCCCAATTCCATCCACAATCCACATAACATTGCGAACTTGGCAAGGCTTTTTTGTGCTGCTACGTTTGAGTTGATTATTCCCAGTCACTATCGTAATCATATCACCTCATTCCAAAACCAACTAATACCCTCAAGTCCTTAATGCCCCAATAAACTTACTTCTGGACGAAGGTAGAACGCCGATTCGCTGATGACTAATCCCCTTGTGTTTGCACTTACTTTTTGCAAGTTTTATGACGGGAAATAAAAATTGAATGAATTGAATTGAGGTTATACTTCGGTTTTAAATTTCACACCGCGCGATTCCACTGGCCCGGCTTAAAATATCTGGCACGTCACAGTCACAAACACGTCAGCGTCAGCTTTTGGCTTTCTATTGGTTTAACTGCATCAAAATTTAATCGTGAGAAATGCCAGTCACAAGATTAACCTCCAAACCATGCAAACCACAGATAGACTGAAATTGATACCAACATGGATTTTCCAGTCTTAAGATGTGCAATGTGCTTTACAACGTACTGTATTGTCTTGTAATTCGGGGTTGGGTACTCAAAGTGAAGTCCACCCTCATGTTGTAACGCTAAAACTAGGCAGAGCATAAGTCAAAGTCAGGAACTTGAACTTAAATTTTGATATGAATAGGTAAATCAGAAAAAATGAAGACTATATTATGCTTCGTTCAAACTATCTCATTATCTCCATTCTTCCTCGCTGCACGCATCCACTTAAAAATTTCAAAACCGGTTTACTCAAACCCTGTTTCCATACAACTTTTTCATTGTAATGATTCTTGATTATAATCACCATGCACACCGAGGAAAAGCAACAAGTGCAATTGTAGGCAAATGAATGCAAACTTTTGCCATTCCCAAAAATTCGAAGTCATGAAAAAAAAATTCACGCATTTCTCATTTGAAAGTGAACTTAACCTCAAAATTGAGACAAGCAAAAGTTTTAAAGGTTTGCCCTTTCAGCACCGGTCAATGTTAACACTCACACCCCCACCCAACAACAAAAATCTCAGCCTGCTACATAGTAAAAATGTACCCTTGAAAGATTAGCGCAGCGCAGCGCGCCAGAGCGGAAGTATGCTTTAATCCTAAAATCTGATGTAATGCAAAGAATGAAACATTGAACATCCAATTCATTCGTCATTCGTTTCTATACAATTTATCACACGCATTGTTAAACCGTCTTATGGGAATAGTTAAAAAAGCAGGAGTGTAATACCTTCAATTTGTCCGTGTCCGAAACACTCATACTTCGCACCAAGACCGCTGCTGTGTGTGCTTTTCTCTCCACTTTTCGAAGATCATATTTTTGAGTGTGCCTTCGAAAAATACGATTTATACCACGACAAACGAAATTCTCTCCAACAACCGTTGGTAATTTCTCACCCAAGTCTTCAATCATGGAGAACTTTTGAATGTCTGGATCACTTTTATTCATGGTGGTACTCATGAATGACAGGCGTCACAGATCCCAGGTCAAACGTAACAATCAAAAAAGGCCCAAATTCTGATGAGGAATTTTTTTTGCTCAACTCTTTTCATTTGTCTTCCGTTTATGTTGCTGTTCTATTGCAAATATTGCGATGTTGCTCAGCCATCTAAACATATGTGAAAGTTCTCCATCTGACAAGATTCCTAATGATCCCTAATTAGTTTCCAAACATTTCTAACGACAAGTCCAACACGCAATGATATTTAAGTAGGACATACATTTTCTAATATCAATTCCTTACACACAAACTTTGTGTAATAATGATATGGTCTCCTCTCCGAAGAACACATAACACAACACATTTTGGTGCATTCGAAGATAACAGACGGATTCCTCTTGCTCGGGTAAAAACTACAATTTGTGCAGAAAATTCTGTTCAATTGTACTGTACACGCGAACATAGAAATCTCAGTATATAAAAACTCCAAATTACACCTCGGCTATATTATAAACATTCCACTAAACTTTCCTCATTCCGGCCGGCGGCCGGGTTCCTTTCCTTGTAATTGTAAGAGCACCAAAAATGTTCGACTCTATAGTTTGCAGTTAAAATGCAACTGTTAATGCTCGTTGCTCACTTAAAAGCAATGAACTCGACCAATTCTAAGTGCCCATGCCGTATGGTGTAAATCGTCCACATCTCGAAGGAAATGATGGTAAAAAATACACGTACAGCAAGTCGGGACGGTAAGACTTTGAAAATGTGTTCCTTTTATCTCATTCCTTCCCAAAGGGTTACTCTACAATAATCAGTCAGTTTCTTCAGATTTTATCTTTTCTTCTGCAGGGAAATCTCCTGACGGAGGTGAGAACTGCAAAAGAAACTTAGAACGAACGGTACGTAAGATCTCATTTCGCAACCACAAAATACAATGTCGTCACAATTTTTGAGTTCCTAGCTTTCCTGTCCTCTTCGTCTCACTTTTGTAGAAAAAATCACAAAAACAAACCACAGATTCCAATGTTCCAATGTATTGTAAATGTCACGAAATGTGTACTCTCAATGCCATATTGCACACGGAATCCGAATGTTTTCCAACAGGAATTTCACATTCTATTCGCAAGGCATTTATTTCCTCATCTGAACGACTTCACTTCTAAACACCTGCTGCTGAGACTGAGAACAAATCTAAGTCATAACATCAAATCCTCAACCTTCCAAATTATCCGTATGCCGAGAACTAGAGTTTCACAACAGTTAGAATTAAATTCGCATCACCCTGAATGAGTGAGTATGGAATTTTATCAAAAACAAGGATAAGCGCCTGCGGATGTCCACGAACAAATCGAACCACCAAACCGGAAGGAAGGATGCAATTTATGTGCAATTGGCATTCCGTTAACGAAACGATCACTAACTTTTAACTAAAAGGTTAAATGATCCTCTGTATTTAGAATTTATACAGATTCCCGACTAGGCCTGGCCTACGCCGTGCTGTGGGAGTGAACTGAATACTGAAACTGATTTCAAGGCGTACAAAATACTAAATGTGAGTGACTGATGAGAACGAAAAGAACATTAAACCAATGTCGGATAACACTGACACTACAAGTACACAACACAGGCTAAATGGCAAGTGTTTCAGTTTTAACTTTTCAAGTGCTCTCTTCAATAACAGTGCGTTAAATAAACATTTCTATTCTCTTCAGGACACGAATTGAATTAGCAAACAACACTACTGCATGATTCGAACAAAAACATCAGGCGACTAGGCATACCGAGGACTCAGCACCGTCAGCGCTGCACTTTACAACTTTACTTCAACCAATTCGAATATCATTTGCATTCACTATATATGTATGAAAATTCGCAAGGAAAAGCAAACTCATTAGTGTTTTTATTATTTACGAGGATGCAAATTCATATTAATGTTAACCCAAGTGCTATACTAGTCTTGCCTTCGCAGTTATTTTCAAGGAAATGGGCTAACAAGCTTCATTAGTTCATTATATTCTTAATCATTTACATTTCAATCTGACAATTTCGACTATCACAACTCCCCGTAAATAAAGTCTGTTTATTTCCCTGGAGTTGGAGTTAAAAAAGATACACTCGAACTGTCCATGCCAAGTGTCTTAAGAAAATCTAGCACACATTTTATTGAATCAAGACAGACCGGTCAAATATAACCATACACTGTTTATGTAGTCAAATAAACTCCAATAAAAATCTCCAAACAAGTGATTATACAAAAAATCACCCTGGCCCATACACGACTCAAATTGAATAGCCCTTTCTGTATTTCATGAACGGAAATCATTGTGAAATGCTACTAGAATTAGATCACCAATTGAAGTTAGCTAACAGCTGGTTTCTACGGACGTTAATTTGCGCTCCCGGTTACTGAACTCAAAAACAGAGCCGAACAAATATGAAACCACAATATTGGATTGCGGTACATTTCTATCCTCATTCAAAAATTACAAATTATAATCCAACTCAATTAATTCAAATCACCTTCCACCCTACAGAATGCTACTGCTGCTGATGGTGATTCACCCTACCCGAGTCATAAATAATGAGAAAACACTCTACGTCATTTCTGTAACTGTTGCCAAAGAAGTGCCAAAGTGTGCATTTACCTAAACTGTCTATTATAAAAACTGTCTCACTTCAACTTCGACTTTTCACTAACGCAAAAGCAGGTACGCGTGCACACTACACTAACAATGTAACAAACTGATTAAAAAAATTGTTCTGAGGTGTGTAATCCCAATGTGAATTGTCAATTCCAATGTAATTCCAATTGCAACACCCATCCATTCCAATCCATTCTCGACCTGTCCTATCAAATCTTGTCTTCGTCTTCTAAAAAAGAAAAAGCTGCAAATTGAATGTTTTGTCTTCTCCTCCCCCTGTGTTGTTAATATGCATAAAGGATTGAATTGAATAGAAGAGAGTGCGGTCCGCCTGTAGTTAGTAGCAGTAAAGTAATAACCCCGCTGTCGTCACGCCACACGGGTATGGGCTTTCTACTCTAATGAACTTGTGTGTCACACGACTTCTATTTTGAAGTCAAGACGGACTCTTCGTTGTCTTTCTCTTCTATTTACCACAAAAATCCCTTTTGTCTCATTTCATTTCATTTCTAATTCCTTCTTCCCCCTCTTTAAGTCAGCCATTCGTCAATAGTTTCAATCTTTATAGTAGCTAGAGAAATCTGTAGGGGTTGTCTGTTGTCCGACAACAACAGAACTGAGAACCAAAGGCACCTGTCACTTTAATCCCTTTTGCACAAGGGAACTGCTCACCCAAACAAAGCAATAAAGTTTAACTTAACACTACACAAAAATGCCAAATCATTGAGCTGATGCAAATATGGACATACTATAAAAATGAAACGGGTTAAGTACTTTATTGTCTGTACTCAATCCTTACGTCAAACTCAAACTCAACCGGTATGGGGAAAGCCAAATAGGCTATATAAGTGTCTAAAAATAATATCAAATTCATTCTTAAATCGTATTATTACGATGAGAGACAGAGAGAAATGAGAGAATGAATTCTAAAAAACGACGATCGGTTATACAGCGTTACTCGGAAAATACAGTTCGGATTTGAGCGATTACAGCACTCAACTGAGGCGCGTTTCCCGTCATTCTGGATATATATAGGGCTTATTAGAAAGTCCAGAAGCAACAAAGCCGAAATGAAACCTGATCTATGCTAATTACATAACTGCTTCGAGTTCTCATTTAAGTATATTCTATTTGTGGGATTTATGTCACTTCGTCCTGAGATCCGGAAGTGAGTCAAATGCAGTCAAATCCAGAGAAGATCCAAGATATGTCAACGAGAATGAAAGAACCAACCCGATGGAAAAGACAGCAAATACAACCCTTCATCAACACAGTTTGACCAACTCTTACCTGTGATTATCTACCTGTTCAACCCTCAGACGGCATAAAAACGAACTACACTGTGATAGCGGATACCGTGATTGGAGGTGCAAAAAATAGAGGGACACGCTCAGGTGTGTACAGTTCAACCCTTACTCTTCGCATATTTTATTATGTTTTCGAGAAGATCGCATAATTGCTGAGTATCCATACAGTGAAGAACCTCGTGTGCGTTTTATATTGGATCTTTTCGGGAACGGGAAAATCCGTTATTTGGACGTATATTTTAAAATTCTCCCTTATTTCAGCGGGTTAACTTCTGTTATCCTCAGCATTATCAGATGCAATTAGTTTGGTATGTGGTGAACTAATCATAGCCATAGCCGATCGGGACCGTAACAAATGCGATCCGACTTCATCGGACTGATAAATCTAATATCCAAATTACCAAGTGTCAGAGGTACTGGATTGACAGACTAATTTGTTTCGAATTTCAATTTGGTAGTGGGCGACGGGGAATATAATTCTGTATAACGCTTTCCTTTTTACAACGATATTTCCTTTCTCGGAGGTGTGGTGTGTGGTCCCATCAACATTAACATCAATAACATCCCTTTCACTAAGTTTCACTACTTTCACTGTAATAAATTATACAAATAAATGATCCTTCCTATAGCCTGAAGAGATATGAAAACAGCAAAAACTGATGATGAGCAATAAGGTGTATCGTGTATCCGGATTCCGGACGAGGAGCGAGAAAGGGTGTTTGGTTTAGAATTCTAAAACCGAGAAAACGTAATAAATAACAATACACTACTATGCCTGCACTTATTTGTGCTTGTCATGCCAGACTTCCGTTCTAATCTACTTAAATTGCGAACAGGTAGCAACAGTAATAATCGATCACAAACCCGTCAACTTGAAATCTTTGCAAACAGTCTTTTAACTAACTCACGACAACAATAACCAGATTAAAGCCAAAGTGAAAGTGGAATACCTCGTTGGAAATATCAGCTCAAGTGGAATAAGATATCTAAAAAAGACAGTCTGAAAGATCGACATTCTCCGGCCATGTAGAATTTCCCCAAAAATCTCGCTTTACTGGAAAATGCGCAAATCCCGTAATAAAATGAAAAATCGACTTTCTCAGAAATGGTCAATCCATGGCTTAAAATTTTCAGGGAAGTCATACGAATGTCGTGGAGATGTTGAAGTTTTCATGCTTTCCGGGGAGAAGACGATGAAAAATTGTTGGAATTGGAAACCGTTGAGAAAGTGTTTTCTTAACATTCTCGGCGCGCCGCGCGCAAACACGCTTTTAGACTGAGCCGAAATGTTGTGTCTGAGATTCAAGAGGTTTGGTACGTCCAACGAGATATTCCACTTGATTCGAGCTGTTGTGGTTCCTGAGCTACAGGATTGCACATACAGATACCTCGTACGGCGCGATTCGCATCCGCTGTAAAAGTTAACCCTTCCTTGATTTCAAAATTGTTGGAATTGGAAACCGTTGAGAAAGTGTTTTTTTAACATTCTCGGCGCGCCGCGCGCAAACACGCTTTTAGACTGAGCCGAAATGTTGTGTCTGAGATTCAAGAGTTGGTTTGGTCCGTTCAACGTTCCTGAGTTACATGATTGCACATACATACAGATACCTCGTACGGCGCGATTCACATCCGCTGTAAAAGTTAACCCTTCCTTGATTTCATTTTGCCCGACCAACCGTGAAATGTAGTTTAAGTTTTACTTTTTCTCAGAAGTCGTTTGAATCGGAGAAAACTTAGGGAATTTATTTGCCTCACATCAACTTGAATAATTATATTGTTATTACATTATGGTCACGAAGAAGGAACAGATGCAGATGAGTAGAGCTCTGCTTAACCTAAAAACATTCGCATTGTTAAGGGAAAATTGTAGAAATACAGACATGCAATGCGTTGTGCTCCTTTACTCAACGTTTTCACTGCTAACCTCACAGTACATCAAATAATTTATGTACAGAATCTCTTCTTGTGAGTATTTAAACATCAACTCCTCCTCAAAGTAGACTTCCTCGTGTCAAATAATAATAACGCCTTTTTTAAAGAGTTAAGACCTTCACCACGAACGAACGAAAGAATCAACATGACGACTGGACTGGTCTTAAAATTAAACCGGACATACAAAGCTAAATTAGTATTACTTACTGAAATTTGAAATGCCACTTAGCTATTACAGTGCGACCACAGGGATGGGTACGTGCAAGTATACATACAGGCTATTCCCGAACAAGCTTGAGATTGTTGGATCATTCTTTGGCGTAGTTACAAAAAAATATGTTACAGTCAGTATGGTTTCTAATAATTAGTCCGAACAATTATGAACGACGATTTAGTTTGGTACAGTTTCGCTTTACATTCTCCTCGTTTACGCTACGAAATTAATTGTAAGATTTACCTTCCTAAAACGAATGTTGGATCATGATCACGAGAACGTCCACTATTATTTATTTGCATTTTGTCCTTCGGGACTATGAAGAAACTTCTTAAGTAATATTTGGAAGGAAACTAGACAACTCAAGATGTCCATCCAGGTCCTCGGGTGGATCTTTCAGAGTTAGAGTCAGAGAATTCTTTATTAATGTCATAATGTTCCATAGCCCAAACGGGTTCAATACGATAACCAAATTGATTTCCGTTACGTCTTCCACTATTCCGACAAAAAAAGCGTGCTGTTTTGAACAACAAATTGAACAATAACTTCTCTATTACAATAGTGAAGGGCATACAGGCGAATAGTGCTCCGCACGAATCCGGACTTGCCAGGATTCGGATTCGTTCGAATCCGGATTCGCGAATCTCGAATCCGGATTCGAATTCATTAGCTTCGAATCCGGTAAAAGCCGGATTCGGATTCGGATTCGAGATTAGAATCCGGATTCGCACTCGTGCGGTGAATTAACCTCAGGGGGAGCCTGAAAATGAGATACAAATAATCCCATGGTCGGACTCGGATTCGCGAATCTCGAATCCGGTAAAAGTCGGATTCGGATTCGGACTCGCTTCCTTCGAATCCGGTAAAAGCCGGATTCGGATTCGTGCGGAGCACTACAGGGGAAAAAATACGAGTTCAAATGCAATTCCTACTCCCCATATGATCATTTTTAAATGGTAATTTGTCGAACTTTTATACTTTTTTTCAACTTTTTATAAATTAGTTTTAAACCTGGATAAAAACGTTTACAGAAACAATGCACCACGTGGGCACAAAATCATGAGTTGGCATTTTGATATTAATTCAAAACTTCAGTTTTCCCTTATGTATGCCCATCGTACATCTTTACTTTTCCGAGTTTGAAGTAGACATCACCGCCATATATTACAAGCGCACCGACAGTTTAGTGGATGGACAACTGAAACGTAAATTTGTCGCTATCAGGTTCAGGTGCAACGCTTAACTAAAAATCGACTATCTGTTTTAATCATCAACACTAGTGCAAACATAAATGACCTTGTATCACAAGTACACAAGCCTGTACATTACCACAATCAGTTGTCTTAATTCTCTTAATGCGGACATAGTTCCAGTTTTTATTTTCCACGCAGAAACCCCTGTATACACAATAAAAGGTTAAAGTAAAATAAAAAAATAAAACATTCATGCCCTCTCAAGACATTTGCACGGAGACATTAACATAAACACAAAAGAAAATCCACTTCCCTACCTAATAAGTGGAACAGTATGAGACTTTCTTTGCATGGGTAGAATCTTTAAAAATTTCATTGTCGACCTCAAACTACATCAGCAATAATAAAAGTACAACATGTAACAGAAAAATGATGAAAAAATATTATCACAAACTTAAAACTTCAGTTTGCCTTTGAACTTAAAAAATGTTAAACTTTCCTAAAGACCAGTGCCCTGAATATATGTACTCTACAACTACAACAATAAATCTCTGTCATATATAGCAATAGCATATATAATTCAGGGATAAGAAATCCTGAACCAAGAAAAGAAACATAAGATGTCAAAATGTGGCCAAATGAGAAAAGAAAACCACTTCACATCTGTGAAGTTTGTTTTGAACGAAATGATGTTACTATTTCACCCTTGTGTAAGCAAGGCAGTTTTGAAAGAAAAATCACTCGTTTTACAAAGAATCAGGAGAAATATCAAATTACAACGCACATTTAGACTCAGGGGGATTTAGACTCCTGATCACTTATCACAAGCTCAACAAACAATTTACACTTCTACGGCGTTATTTTGATTCTATTTCTAAAGAATTAACCATAAGCACTTCCTAATCTTTCTTTTACTTTTAACGGGGCAATCATTGAAACGACTGAAAGCTTAAGGTGTCTAGGTTTAACAATTGAGCCGACCAAATGGGATACACATGTTAACAATATAGCAAACGCATGCTATACTATTAGAATTACAAATTTATATAAAATTATGAGTTTTGTGCCGTCTATAAATTAATTTTGGTCGAGTCTTTCGCATTGAGTTTAGTTAACTATACAATGTCGAGCAAATGGGGAGCGGCGACTAAATATAACCTAAAGGTGATGGAGAAAATCTTGCACGCATGATTTGTGGTATTGTGGTGTAAGCAAATACTACAGCGTGGCTCCTATAATGTGTAATGAATTAAAATGGCTTTTTCCTTTAGAACTTAGGCCAGGCTCATGCCCGAGATTGACCTGCCCACCCGGTTGGGCCGAGACGCCAAACAGCAAACGTGGAGTTGCCCTGGGTATATCCAATCAAAATGTTGACAAAATTTGTTGTAATGCATCTAATTCTGCCCTCCTGTCTATGAAACTGTATAAGAGAGGTCCTATAGACTCTGATCTTTTATCCTTGAAAACACGAAATTTTGGGCGCAAATTTTTGAACGCATTCCCCATGCTGAGT
>JAQGCA010004296.1:0-10507 GCA_034698945.1 Protaphorura quadriocellata
GTCAATGAGAGATGATATAGTGTTAATCGCCCTTAAGGGATCTTCACAGATTCTACAGAATCATTTATATAAAAATTGGTTACAGCTATTGAACTGAAAGAAATACTTGGAATTTTGTAAATTCTGATCGATATGAATATGTATTTTTAAGCAGTATTTTTGTGAGTGTTCGAATTGTTGGAATTATTCTTAAACAAAATATAATTATTGTATTCTGTGTCGTATGGGCAATTTTTGATGGAAAACGGAGACTGAATAAAAATTTGGTTTAAAAAAACGAATCAAGAGCTTTTCTAATATTATGTATCAGTTGAAAGTAATAAGTAAGACTTTAACCAAAAATTTAATTCGGGTCGCATAAGTTAGTTTGGCCGGATGTCTGGCTTTGACAGCTCGAGGTATTGGAAAGCAGATTTTGACAACAACCGAACAAAACAATTATGACAACTATACCCTCTTAAAACACCGACAAAAAGGTTATGATCCACCATGAACTTACAGTCTCGGAATAAATATTTCTAAGTTTGGCTTGCAATGAGTTATTCTGAAACGAAGCATTCGCCAGTAGTTGACCGCAGGAATGAAGTTGCTGACTGATATATAGAGCTTTATACAGAGTGGTGTGAGAGTGAGGTCAGTGTACGAGAAGTTAATCGGTCAACTTTAATAACTTCGCCATAAATATTATTACTCGGAGGTAAACATTAATATATTAATGACATCAATTGCCAGAATGCGGAATAAAAACACACTCCCACGTTTCCTTTGTATAAGAAATTAAAATGATTTTAGTTCCGTGATTACTTTATAAGTTGTTGACGCAAGCACGACAATTTTGGCAAAGTCTCTGAGGATGATAAATATAAACATATTTAGATATTTTGTAAATAAAATGTGAACGAACTTGAGTTTGTCGTTGTATTGGCTGACTTGTTCTTTCAGGACACGAGGGTTTTCGGGATCATTGCCACAGATTATCTTGTACCTAATTTCAAACGTGTCCGTGTCATCATTTTTTAAGTACGTCTCGGAAATCACTAGTAGTGTAGTAATTTGTCAGACTTACCACAAATTGCCTAATCTTAGGTCGTGAACTCAACCACCTAATGAATTTTTTAATGTTTACAAGGCATCCAATTCAGTGACCTCCTTCGTGCCGATAATTGTGGTTTTAGTCCGACTTTTAGTGCGGCGAAGTCGACGAGCGGACGCTCGTTACAGATTAAATGCAAACATTTTAAAAACTTGAATACCTCGTAGCAGACAAGACAATAAAGCTGACCAATTCCATTTGTAATTAAATTGTAAAGTATCTCTTCCTAAATTATTTCCGTAAGAATCCTCACTCATTTTTGTCAAATAATATTTTTACAAGTCATCTCACTCTAATCTATCGAGCAACAACAGCAACAGTGATGCCAAAGCGTGGCACTGCACATTTAATAGTACATAAATTATGGTAATTTCTCTTGGTACTGGCGAGCAGTGATGGCCCGGACCAAGAAGCAAAATGAGGTCACGAGAAGAGGATGTCAATGTAACTACTTCTACTTCAACGGTCGTGTGCCATTGAATAACGTGGACAATGGAGGGACACGCCGACACTGCACCGCACTGTCTACCTTCGTCCTAGACTAAGGAGTATAAATATGTTACGAGAGCAAAAAATTAACAAAGGAGAATTTTTAAAAAATGACGCCGGCTAGAAGTCCCGTTACTTAATGTGCATGAAGGTATTTGCGGGCAGCACGTTTTGTATGGTACTGCATAACACATCATGCATAATAGCAAAATAGGCTAAGGTGAATTAAATGAGGCTAAAAGTTCGTTAGTTCTCCCAACTCTTATAAACTGGATTAGATTTATGGGCCACATTGATATTGCAATTGGAAAGGACTGTTTTCGGAATGTTTATCTACTGCCAAATAGTTATAGCCTTTGTGGACAATTGAAAATTCAATTTGAGGTGAAAAGTTAATAAGTTAATTGGAATTCATGTCAGAATAATCAACTTTTATCTGTGAAAGTAGCAAAATCTGTATATGTATGATATATTATTTAGCGAATTAAGTGTAGCTTGAACTCGAGGATCATTTCAAACGAACAAGTACATATTTCAAGATTTGTATGATATATTGCTACGAGAAAATTGATCACAAAACTGCAAGGTCAACTCGAGCGAGTACGCAATCTTCAGGGGTAGTCCTTGATCCAAGTTTTCGCAATGTCTTACGGTCTTTTATTGAGAAAACCATCGGATTCTCAATTATCATGCAGGATTTCATATGAGAACCTGGAATGAAAACTTTCCCAACTGACAATTTTTAGAATATTCTATATCCCCGAAGTCTGTGAATGTTGATCGTTTGTCCGTCAAGCGTGTAACGTAGTTGATGCTTTAAGATTTTTTGTTTAATTTACAATAGAGCATAATTTTGTGACGGAAAATCTAGTACTAACAGGTTTGCTGAGAGCTTGCAGACAAGACTAATACCTTCATTGTTTTTGCTATCCCATTGTTTGAACCGAAACAGATTTCTATCTTGTCTCCTTCGGAATATATTCCGGCCAATTCAACCAATTACGCACGCAACGAATAGAAAACATGACAAAGATGAATAAAATGTGCTTGGGATAATGTACACTTATGATTATGGAAGGCGGAGCGCGAGTTAATGAAATGACACTTTACAAGGAAATCTAGTTATCCAGAGCTTGGACTCGACTCGAACCTTCTTCTCATTCGACGCAACAGCGATTTCCAGAATATTTGGTAATTTTACGAAAACATTGCGCGTCTTATTAACATATTTATTTGTCGCATTTTAACCGTACTTTTTCTGAAAGGCACAGGATGCGTCGGATAAAACACGTTAATGAAGAATCAAATCAAATCAAATGATTCCTCATGACTTTGCTTGGCTTATTGCTAGTCTTAAAAATCCGACGACTCATCAGAGTTGTACATTACAGTTTGCAACTGAACTGCAATGACCCAATCGGGATGCAGTTGGACATGGTCTTATGTACAACTTTGGGAGGGTTGACACGCGTTGACACTTCAAGTTATACAAAGTATATATATAGGAATTTTATTCAAGAAGTCAAATGTGCTCGGTCCGCCTTTACAAATTTTGAAATCTACCCTAAGAGCTTTTAGCCTTTCAAAGACATTTTAATTGGGAATATAGAAACTCATACTCGCGACCTGGATAGCTACGTACAACAGTTCTTTCCGGGCTGATTGAGACTTGAATTATTTCTTTCAAGAAGTCAGGATACCCAGTTATATGAAAAATTTCATCTAATTTTGACAAGGCGCTGAATACCTTACATTTCATAGCCTAATCAAGCGCAGCTTTGGCGCTTGAAGCAGGATTCTCTCAGCTTGTATGGAAGTCGTGCATATTATGGCACCATTTCCTCTCGTCCTGGAACCTGATTTCAATTGTTGCAAGTTTTCTCCGAAAGTTCTGTTCTGAGGCTGACAAAAAGGGGTTTAGACAACTTATGCGGCACTTGACTGTCTTCAAAAACCTTATTACCCACTAGCTGATTGCACGTTCATGAAACAACTGTCGAGATACAGTGTGACTAATGTTACTTCTTTACTTAAGTTATGCCCCATGTATGTCTGTCGGTCGAGGGAACAAACATCAGCGTTCAGCGTTGTACTAGGAATATCACCACACAAAGTGGTTGTATTTTTTCTTCATTCATTTCCACCGCATATGCATGTAATGCTGCATCGCATTCATTGCTATTTGCTTTTTGCATTTAGCTAGCCAGGACTGGGTTAAACTGATCAGTCAGTTCTTTAGCGTCGTGAGGACTACTTTTGACACTTCGTGCTGCTAAAGACAATTTTTTATGATAAAAATAAAATTATCGTCTAAGGATATTTCAACAAAAATTTCAATTTATTTTGCGAGTTAGGATTGACATTTATTACCCGTTTGTATAGAATATCAGCATTGCTGTTAATTCTAGAAGAGTTCGAAGTTTTGCAGTGACACATGAGTATAATGTCCGATTAGAACAGGATAGGACATTATTAATGAAATTGTAATCTTCCGTTCACGCATAGGTGTTATACCGATAGGATTAACTTGGAACCAGTCATACGGACTTGATATCTACGGGATATGAGCTTAACAAAATGACCTGCACCCAGTCGGACTGTGTCAACAAACTGTAAATTACATACAGAGGTATTCATTCCACGTGCAGTCTCTATCGTTATAAATAAAATACGAACACCACTCAGTTTTCAGGTACTATTCTAATTTCAATTGTAAAAAGTGTCCGAGGAAATTCTTCGTGGAAATAAATATTTTTGAAATCGACGAACCAGATGTTCAAACAACAGCAGGCATCTGATCTGACATCCTACGTGTGTATGACAAATAGTCGCAGCGAAATTACGATTCACGATTCCCCGGTCTTCGTCCAGTTATTACGTCAATCCAGGATCTGAAGCTAAAACAAACTTGGTCATTGCCGCCTGGCCTGGTGTCTTTGTATGTATGAAATATATGTGTTAAATACAATGTGTACGTGAAAATTCGCAAGTTCTTCTTGAATGGAACCAGCCCGGCTTAGCCGATTTTCGCAGAGAACAATTTTAAGAATTTGTGAATGTAATACATGCTCCGTTGGATCTAAACTAATCGTGTTACTTCTTACAGTGCTGTGAACCGAGCAAATTTATGTTAAAAAAACCTTGGCTGTATTTCTATTTTCGGTTCAAGTGACACTGAACTGGTTAGTGTTGGAAATTCTTCATATGACAGTGTTATAGTTTTTGCCGATTTAATATACATACAGAGAGACGTACATTGGCCTGTACGTTGTATACACACGAGCCGAACTGATCTGTGCACTCGATGCTCTACACACTGCACTTTTCCTTGCAAATTTCCTAACCTTCACTCCCTCTGAACTTGCAAACTTTTCTGCATTGCCTGAGCACAATTAGACAAACGAGATTCCGTGTCAGTCTGTACTCTGCTCCACAAATCAATTTAATGAAAATTAAATTCGAGTGGATTTAATTCTATAGATCACAATCACACTTCCATTATATTCAGAATTTTGTTTCGTTGATTGTGTTTGGACGAACAATAATTAATTAGGAACTTTTTTATGATCGGATATTTTATTACTGCCGAATCTACACCAGAAATCTTCCGAAGACTGAAAAAAGCAAGAGAAGTCGTGCATATCTGAGATATAATTTCCGGAAGGGTTTTATTAAGCAACTCAAAAAGAGTTCCAGAAAAAATGATAATTTCAAAGGACTTACTTGTCCTTGGGGATTATCTTCGTCTTCCAAAGTCCAGTGAACACACTCGAATTCCGTAAGTACTTTCAATTTTTCTCATAAAAATAAATTTGACATTCATGAATACCTTGAGATGTATTTTGCAAGAGCGCAAGAAAGCACACGTACTCATATTTATATGGAGCAAAAACAATACTTTCCGCACACGCAATAGTTTTAACATGAATTATTTTAAGGCCTTCTAGTAAAGGAATGCCATTTGGGGTTGACATTGGCATTGTTGTATTTGGATCTTGTACAAGGCAGATGTTCCCTAATGATATTCGTTCATGACGAAAGAGTACTATTCTGTTATTCTTTCATCATCGTCGAAGGGTTCCATGACCGGACTTGACTTCCTATTTTGTATGTTGCAATTATATTGCAAAGGGTTCTGTTTTCGGGAGGTCCATTTGCGAAATTTATGACGAAATGAATTGCAAAAAAAGAGTGTAGGGAAGTTAGCGGATTTGTCTCAAATAAAACACGACCCTTTCTGCTTACAATAAGAGCCCTTTTGTATTCAGCCCGGCGAAAGCTTATAAGGGAAACATTTGGCCTGCTGCTTCGTGGAACAGGAAGTTAATTTCTTCTATTATTGTCAAGAACACCAGTTTACACTTTTTTGAACAGTGGGACGCAACAGAATATCAGATACATTATTAGCCCTAGCTGGCAGGTATAACAATTGCCGAATTTTTAAACATTTAAGATGGAATTCTTGGAATAAAGTTCAAACTAAAGGCAGATAACAAAATGTGGATTGTTCCTTTTAGTCTTGGAAGGGGGTATTAATATAGCCGAATTCCACAAAAACAGACAAAATAATTCCCTCGTTAGTTTTATCGTTAATTCTTCCTAATTTTTATGTCTGAATGCGAAAGTCGAGAGGGAGTTGGTTCGAGAGGTTCGATACCTTAGGGACCTCCGAAGCGCATCCTGTGCATAATAGGACATTGAGGGTCTTCCTTCCTTCATTTTCGCGTTTTTCTTTGTGCTGAAATTTCTTCATTGCTTCCCCAATTTGTTTACTATTGAGGGGTTCGAAAATGTTGTTGACCCTTCCCAAGGTTCCATTCGGCGTCAGTCTTGTCCTAGATGAGGCAGCGCTAAAACGTGTCAGTTTACCAGTAAGATTCGAATCCTCCACGTACATGGCAGAAACGTTAGATATTTAAGAAACAATAAGTGTTCCGACAATAAATACAATCTGTTCTCTGGGAGCATTGCCGACATGGGCGATCAAAGGTTTGGCATATTATACCTGTTTCAGAATTTATTTATTTGGTTAAATTTAAATATACCGGAGAAAGTTTACGTACCTTTTTTATTTTTCGTTATATCCTTTCATAGCTTTCCGCTAGGTAGGTGCTTACGTTACTACTGACTTGAACCGGAGATTGTTGTACTTGAAGGGGACGGGGAAAGTAGGGAAGGGGTACAACCCATTCGGACCGGGCTAAACGAAACAACCGGTATAGTGGGAAAACTCTGAAGGGGAAGAACTCACTATGTAGTAGTACTGTCAAGACCGAGCATCGAACCCCGTACCAATGGCATTATAGAATGAGCACGCCCATCACTAGACCGTCCTGTCTTGGCTA
This sequence comes from Protaphorura quadriocellata, assembly GCA_034698945.1. Lineage (NCBI taxonomy): Eukaryota > Metazoa > Arthropoda > Collembola > Poduromorpha > Onychiuridae > Protaphorura > Protaphorura quadriocellata. The sequence continues at coordinate 6,928 of JAQGCA010004296.1, forward strand.
AGCGATTTGCGGTATTAGGGGCATTCGTCTTTGTTATTGGGAAGAACTTCTGAGAATTTTGAGAATGACACTTACATAGAACCAATTATATATACTTAGACTGCCTCTCGACATAAATTCTGAAGTAAAAAAAAATTCTCTCGGAGAGTTGAAGAGTTGTGATAACTTTCAATAAATCACTGTATATCGTGTCTTAGGACAGATCATGGTAAACAAAATTCAAATATTCAGTTACGTAAACGGTAACGCTTACATATAAGGACCACAAACAGCAATGCGTAACATCGAGGCAATAGTACCCTCAGTCGCTTACAAGTTGTATGACAAATGTGGGAAATACCAATTTTAACTACAAAAATGTAAATTAGTCAGTTGAACTAGTATAATGTACTGATTTGGCTAATTTTGAATTATGCGATACTCAGCATGACTTCACTTCAAGATTTTGGTCCTCGCTACAATTCAGTTTACAAGGTAACTCACATGGTGCTGCTCAGCTGAATGCTTGAATCTGGGCATGCTTTATCAAAGTCTCATCCAATCTAGACAATAATCCTATCTAAACATCTTGGCACATGCATATTCTAGAATTATGTTGGCCGCGGCCTGGGGGTCGTTCAGCAATTAAACCACGTTTTTTGGACCGGTCTCTATATTTTATTTAGCTATGTATGACGTATTTGTCTCATCCATTGATCTAATGATTTTTCAAATTCCTCCCATTTTGCCTTGCGTGTTATGAAATAATTTATGAATGATCAGGTGTCGCACAAGATATATCCAGCCATATCTCAATCTTATTTTGTATAAATTAAAGGCATAAATATTTTCTGAGCAAATCATAGGTAATCACTATAGACATCCGCCACTTTTTTAAATTTCAAAATTATAGCACTAATTTTTATTTCAGGATAATGGTCGTATCAGTTTCGGTTGTACGAGGAGAATTTTGTGACAATTAATATATGAAAACTAGTCACATACGTTCAACATTGACTAAAGCAGCACAACGGTTTACCTTGTCAAGCTACTTGTTTCTGGGATTGATTTTTGCGAGAATTTATTAACAATCGTCCAAGAACTAGGTACTTGTGTGATTGCAGGAGCAATCAATTCGGAACTTGACTCTCCAACTAGTATGTACTTGTATTCTGATAGCTCATCTGTACACTTCAAAAAGTATTTTGATTGAATTGGAGAAGATCTTACGATTAGTCTGCACAATCGGATTGAGATAAAGATCTGATTGTACGTTATACGCTCATTTCCACTTCAACAATCAGACCCGACCAGCACACCTGTACGTTCTGTACGTAACACAAAGACAGCAGTAGCAGAAGGGATTTAAAATAAGTGACTTTTACTGAGTGCGTGGATGCATTATGTCGGGAAATTAACAATTTGTTCACACGTCCAATCATAATCAAATGACCATCCGCAAATAATTCTTACGATTAGCGTACATTAGATCTGGGTTGGTACTTGCGGTTGGAATTAATTGGAATTAACTGTTTATTTTTGCAAATTATGCCGATCTCTCCTTCTTGGAAGATAAATTGGCTTTACGAACATAATCTGGCCGTCTGAGCCAAATTAGAATGTTGGCCTATTGGTTGATGAGACGTTTACCTGTCAACTTGCAGTTTTCTAATTTTATTTTGAGTTAATCGCTAGAATCAGTGTATTCGGAGCTTCGGGGTTTGGCGTTGGCAATGTTGGCATATGCAAGAACCCTAGAAGTTCGTATATACATGTACAGTATCATTTAAAAAGGAGAGTTTTAAAATACATGACCAGAGTTACGAAATATTCGCCACTGTTAATTCTGCCTTTGTTTTGAGTTCACGTTCATCTCATTGTTTGTTGTAGCAGAATACTTCGAACACTCAATTTATAGTTATTAGTTGGTCGCTTGGACTTTGTTAGGTTCTGGTTAAATAGATACGTTGGCAATTACGGGGATTCTATTGCATTCTAGCTTCGTTTGTTTGTAGTTATTTGTGTGTGTGGTGCAGAAAGCCCATCAAGCGTTACCGTCCATGATGAGGCGAGGCGACTTAAATGATTGAAGGCGAAGGTCATTTTGTTCTAAATGATTAAAGTTCAAATAGAGCTGGAATACTAATTTGACCTATGCATGTACAGTGATGCACTCAAACTTTAGGTACGAACGTCATTCAAAAAAAATTATAATAATTGCGCAACCTATTTTACGAGTCAGTCACGTTCACATTATACCAAACACACAAATGACACATCTAAATGCATCTCACGCACCCATACACTTTAGACTATTATGCATTATAAATGCGGCTTCCTTAACGTTCCAGATTTCAAACAGTAAGTTTTAAAATACGGATTCTAAGTCCTGGAAGCCCGCAGATAGTCTGAAGAATATAGACCGAGTGATTTATCCGCTGAGACAATAATTCCAGACAACATTAATATCCAGATAGGTAGTAATATCAAAATTTAGGGAACCTTAAACATAAATTCGGCCAAATGAAAATATCTTAAAACATACATTGGTCACCTGACTGTTGCTTCCAAATTATGGTGATTTTGGAAAGAAATGATGAGCTTATGTTCATTGGCATTACTAGACATACTCAATTATTTTTCAAATATGATGGTTCCTTTTAATTTGACAGAGCGGAGGCACTCCATAATGTCCTCGTTGCCAGACCTTGTATGCTCGAAGCGTTGAATCTTAGTATAGCGAGGCGACAGTCGTGGTGGCCCTCTCATTGCAGTATATATCGACTTTGTCTGGTGTAACAGACAGGATAACACTACTAGAAGAAAATTTCAAAGTCTTAATTTGAATGAAATTCGATTAATTTTGGCGTTTCTCAACTCGGAAGAACTGATTATGTATTAGTATGTCCTAATAATAATATAAAAGAATTTTGTCCAGATATAACATCCAAGGAAGATTATATGACACAATTCATACTCGTCAAGCGTAGGTCCTGCTCCTGCTATGTAAATGTTTTGTATTTGCACAACCGCAAACATTACAGATTACAGGTTCAAACAAAAACAACGTCAGAATTTTAGCAGAGAACTCTACCCTCATACGTACTTACCCGGAATATAAGGTGCGCATTGTTAAGTAAACGAATTGTTAAATGCGCACATAATATTTCCGGACATTTCCGGATAAACTTTACAAAATCACCCTGAGTACTAATACGCGCTTGGATCTAAACGGAAGTTGTTCATTATTTTGTAAAACGTCAATAAAGAGCATTCAAATTCATGTAAACAAGGAAACAAAAAAGTTGGACTTTGAATTTTCTATTCTTGCAATATTAAGTAAATTAACACAAGAGTTCTGTCGACACTCATAAATACGTATGCGCTACCTATAATTGACTTCTGTTTTCCAATCTGGGGTTGGTCAGTTAAGAATGATTCAATCAATTTGCAAAATAGGATAAATATACTTCTGATCACACACTTTCATCCCAACTATGCAAAATTTTACAGAAAGTCATTCCGGGCTAAAAGTAAGACATTAGAACAGGATAAGAAGGCAAAAGAAAGAGGCATGAAAAAAATTCAGTTAAATGAGCTT
>JAQGCA010004297.1:0-10506 GCA_034698945.1 Protaphorura quadriocellata
AATTTAATATTAATTTATTCATAAGAGAATTTGAACCTGGAGGGATTAATTGATGAATATGTTTAAGTGTACATGAACTCTGTGACTGAACAGACGATTCTAATTAATAAAGTTAGTGGGAAATACAATTTAATGAATTCATTTAATTTATATGTTTTTTTAAATTTACATATATGACATGAAGATGCGATGACCAATTGTGCTAGTTTTCGACCAGCCAATATCGGAATATATTCCTTTCATCACTAGATATCATTAATTTTTTTTACGTGGACATCCATACAATGCCCAATTCGCGGTGGCTGAGCAGTGAGACAAATCGATTACACTTGAATCGGAAATATTGTATGTTCCAAGGAGACTAAACAAATCAATCGAATTGATCAAGTCCTGTAGTGAGAAATAAACAAAAAGTGCACTAAATTCAAAAGAATTCAATGTCTATAGGACATAAAAATTGCCTACATATCAATGGCTGTCGCCAACATAGTGGGTATCCACCGACGTTTAATTCTAAGATGTCTATATAAAAATAGCCCTGGCCACAAAACCAGGTTCTGTGCCCAGACGTTCACAAAATTGATATTTTTGTTTGGATTGAAGGGATCTCCTAATTTGACTAATTTCTTTAGGCATCTTGGAGCGTTCCATAAATTAATACTTGAAGGAATACAACAGGCTTTAAAATTTAAAAAAAATATCCAACAATTTGTTTTAAAAATTATAACCACAATTTGTTTTTGAAAAGTTGATTGTTTTTCAATGGAGGATTTGTAATAAAATGAAGGTTTTTTCCTTTGTTTCATTTTGACGCTTGACTCGACAGTATAAGTTCCATAGTGTCACACCTTACAGACACCCAGTCAAACCTTGTGGCTTGTGACCCCCTACGCTATTCTGTCCTCTTCAGCTCATGAGGAAATGCGAACTGAATTACGAAAGGTAGCTCAGACTCGATTGACGACCTTTGTTGAATGAAACTACGGGACTAATCCGCCTGGAAAAGAAGAAACATTTGGGCCACATAATCCGTGACCACAAAATTGATCGAAGACCTTCTAGTGTAACTAATTATTCCTGTTTTATTTGAGTTATGATTAATTGCATCAGTCCTAAGGCGATTGAGGGGTTTATTAAATGTGCTTTTGGACTTGTACTACAGAATGCAAGGACACAGAAATAGGAAATTCTTTCACTTTGTTATCACTCAAGAATTTTATTATGATTAGTTCCTCATTCATATAAATGTATTACGTATGCTATTTACACATAAGAGATGCATAACATGTACTTCTCACATAGAAAAGCCAGGAGTAAAAAAAGAAATATTGTGCAAGTCATTAATTTGAAGGTTGAATACCATTTGGATTTTTCATTTCACTCACTTATGCAGTCGTTGCAATGGATACAAACGAAGAAGGAACTCTTTCACTTTTACAACAAAACAAAACAAATATTGGAATTCTATCGAACTCAACCATCAAGAATTCAAATGGGAGGGCAACCAAAGTTGAAACGTATTTTCAAAGTTATTTAATATTATTTTTAATTATATAATTTTAATCAGTTTGAAAAAAATTCAAATCCATCAAAGCAGGGCTTACCAACCGATTTTATAATATAAATTTCATTGCTTTAGAGTTGATTGCATGGAATTGGTTCCTTCCAACAAAGAAGAAGAATTGTGTGCCGTGGAAGTAGATGGGACACACTCAAATACCAAGCTAACACCTAGTCTTGACATTCCTGCCATTTTAGTTCAGAAGGCAGACAAAAAATACGGTCAGAAGTTCATTTTGGAAACTTTCAACATGGTTGTCCCGCAACATCAAGTGTAACGATCTTAGATTAATTAGATATGTATTCATAGCATAAGTTTCATTTCTAAAACGACTCACAGGCCATTCGACATAATTTTTCCTGAGATGTATCAGCAATTTCAGAACAAAATTAGTAAATGCCGTTTTCCATTGCGCAGTTATTTCCTGCTGGGATCAAGTGGATCTGGAAAAACAACAATCCTGTCCTGCATGGTTGGTCTTCGAAAATTGAATTCTGGGAACGTATACATTCTGGGAAAACGCACTGGGACGAAGGAAAGTGGTGTTCCGGGAAGAGCTGTCGGATATATGCCTCAAGTATAATGCCGGAATTGAATTTTATAGTTTATCCGGTTTGCCACTCATTGTATCGGTGCCAATTTCCCTGTTTTCCAGGAACTGGCACTGAATGCTGAGTGCAATGTGAGTGAGATTCTGCATTTCTTCGGTCGTCTGTATGGAATGTCTCCCAAACAAATTAAATTCAGAATGAAGTATTTGCTTCGGCTCTTGAATTTGGAGTCCTGTACGCAAATCATTTCAAATTTAAGGTAAATAATTTAAAAAATTAATGGAAGGACGTACTTGATTCAATGAAATGTGTGTAGTGGAGGTCAGCAACGTCGGGCTTCCCTTGCTGTTGCATTACTACATGAACCAGACATCCTAATCTTGGGTAAGCGGAGTGAGGTAGGCCGATTTACCCAGTTCGTTGCGAATATTCCGATTGGGCACAGGCCGTCAGCCGACATAAGGTTTGGTTACTATCCGCTTATTTTGTGTTGCGTAAGCAAGACATTATGTGAATGTGTTGTCCGTCTGTCCGTCTGTCTATCCGTCCACACTTTTCAAGCAGTAAACGTTGACGGATTTCGACGAAATTCTCAGGGTAGGTACACAAGGTCACGAGACACAAGGAGTGTAAATATGACCTCGCCAGGTGACCTCTAACTCAAGGTTACCAGAGGTGACATACAGTAAATGTTGACGGATTTCAACGAAATTAATATGGTAGGTACACAAGGTCACAAGAATCACTTGGTATTAATATGACCTCACCAGGCGACGTCTGAGGTCACCAGAAGTCACATACAGTAAATGTTGACGGATTTCAACGACATTAATATGGCAGGTACACAAGGTCACAAGAATCACCTGGTATTAATATGATCTCGCCAGGTGACCTCTGAGGTCACCAGAGGTCACATACAGTAAATGTTGACGGATTTCAACCAAATTAATATGGTAGGTGCACAAGGTCACAAGAATAGCATGGCGTTAATATGACCTCGCCAGGTGACCTCTGAGGTCACCAGAGGTCACATACCGTAAATGTTGACGGATTTCAAGGAAATTAACATGGTAGGTACACAAGGTCACAAGAAGAGTTGCTCGGGATCGCCTGAAACGTTTAAATGCAACAAAAGTGGGTGTGAGAAGGTGACCCCGACCCAGGTCACCATCTAGCTATACGCAGTATCTGTGTTGCTATGAAAATTTCTATTTGGTATTAAGGCAACACATATCTACTCGTTCTTACTGAGCTTTTATTCTATAAATAGATGAACCAACTGTGGCAATGGATCCTCTTCTGAGACAAATGTAAGGCACCAAGCACATCAAGAGAGATTTCAACACGTTTTCCTTGACCTCATGCGTTTTACAGGTCAAGGGTAAATTCTGCGAAGTTTCAGGTCAATCGGAACCAATGTTAGCTTGGCTGACCTTTAACATTACTGACCCTTGGGGTGACCCTGCAATTTTCCGTTGTCTAAAATTTGTTTGTGTAGTATATGGCGACATCTATTGGAATTGACAGAAGAGAAACGATGTTCAGTCATCTGCACAACTCATTACATCGAAGAAACTCAACAAGCCGGAAGGGTGAGTCAGGTTTTACATGTTCAGGGATCAAGTCCTTGTTCCCGCATTAGAATTCGTAGTATCTTGTAGTATTCACATACTAATTGCTCCACACTATTCTTGGTAATTAAGATATATTAAAAAATAGCTAACTTTGAATTCCAGATTGGAATAATAAGAAATGGGCGGATGTTGGCTGAAGGTCATCCATGCAGTCTCATGGAAAAATACAACAGTGACACATTAAGCAAAATGGTGCTCAAGTTATGCGTTCAGGATGGTGTGACGAGTAGTAGTGAGCCTGACACACAAGCTTACGACCTGGACGATTATCACGCCCATGTATTGGTAAGGAGAAATATCGATACAATGTGCTCAAAAAAAGATCGGCCTAAAACAACAACTTCCAGGAATCGACTCCATGCGTTGACTATCAAAAACGGACTCGTCATGGCTAGAAATTGGTGGTCAGAATAATTCCAACTTATGAAGTTTGTATCAGGACGGCAGTATAAAACCGGTACTGAATAATTACAATTTTATACGGCATAATTATATGTATATTCAATTAGGTTCATCATATTTCTGGCAATAGTCCCTGCGGTCACGGTTAGTCTTTTCTGCAGTTGTGTTGGTTCACATCCAACTGACCTGATAATGGGAGTTGTCAACTATGAATTCCCTGGAGAAATTTGTACTGGAGGGAAGGCTTGTAATTCTGGCCGACTCAGTTGTCGATTCTTGAAAGAGTTCGATGGAGACATGATAAGACTGGTATGGACTGCACTTATTATATTAGATGTTATACTGTATACTATCCGACGACGTGAACAAATTAGTGAACAAATTAGTCTAATGCTCGCGACAAGCTGAACAGAAATTAGCTATTGTGATACTGTGAATCCATATTTGCGGCTTAGTCTGTATTATACTTGTATGCCATTTTTAATAATAATTAATAACTTTTAGATTCCATTTGAGTCCGAACATGAAGCATTGGAAGAAGTACGCTTGACAAATATCTGGGGATACATGACATTCCATGAAAATTACTCGCACTACATGTACCAGAGGGCGCATGAGGATCCATTAGGTGACACATGGAATGAAACTTATTACGGATCGCTCGTCAAAATTAACATGGACATGTCAAGTATGATATATCTATTCTTAACTAACAGTAAAGCTAAAGCCTCCTAAATCTGGTGAATATAAAATCCTAACGAATAGCGAATTGAAGCCTTCTCCAAATTGTGGTGAATATAGAAATTACGGGACACCCCGCGTCATTATTTTGTGTAGGTCCATCAATTGGTCTAGTGATCAAGAAATTGATTTTCGATGCTTATCGGAAGTTCACAGTCAAATTACTCACGGCGTGCCAGATTGATCCGACAGGGCGAGACATCCCACTTTCGGTAATCAAACACATGAATGGAAAGTGTCGTTATATTTAAACCAACATGTATTTAGTTTGTAAAACCAGTATTTGGGGATAATGATGATCCAGTTGCCCACTTCATTGCCCCAGGAGTCGCCCTTGGCTTCGTATTCTTCCTAGAGGGTCTAACCTGTGGGTTGTTCTACATTGTGGAGAAGAAGGACGGGATGCTGAGCAGAACAATTGTGGCAGGAGTGTCCAAATTGGAGATCATGCTCTCTCATTTTATACTCCAATTCTTTGTCATGCTCACTCAAGTCATCATCCTTTTCTATATCCTTTTTAGCGTGTTTGATATTCCGTGCCACGGATCCATGCCTTTGGCCTTTCTTCTTGTGGTCATCAACTCGGTCTCTGGAATGTGTTTAGGTAAGTTAGTAACTAGATAATATAGGTTCATACAGTTAGAGATATACAGAAATGTAAGGATATATACAAATATATAGGTATTTACATGTAGAGATATTTACAAATACATACAATAGAGATGTAAAAAAATATATGTATGGCTATATATCTTAGTTAGTGATATACACATATAATATATAATATGTAGACATTCAAAGATAAATCTGTAGGTACAAGAGAACCCGAGGGTCACTGTGATCAGGTTGTGCCTTATAACTGTCGAATATTGATTGCACCTAACAAATAAAGCGAAAAGCGGGTAGTGTCATTTCTCTCGGGACAGTACACGGAAGAATCATAGTGATAGGACTCCACGAATCACCCCAATGAGGAATTTCGAATGAGTGGATGAAGTCTGCGCTGCCTGAGTACAAGTTCTTGGTTGGGCCTTGGTGTGAGAGGTAATGCGTTGCGAAGTTTTAATCGTTTAGTCCTTGCAGTTTCATGGTGTGGCTTTCTGATCTTGGCTTTTGCTTTGACCTCGAGACACGGTTGAAGTTGGGACGGAGGTGATTTCTTACTTTTTCTGTCTCGACGGTTAATGCGACTCACTGGGGCCTAGACAAGAATCACTTAATTGTCAATATTCTGAAATTCTTGTCTTTGACCTCCGGTGTTGGCCTCAGCTAAGCCGGACGGACCCCAATATTAATTAAATGCCTTCCGATATTTTAATTCACATCAATATGTGAAAGCAAGTTGGATAAGTTTGTTTCCTATTACTATCTGGCCGGGTTTTGGGGTTGGGGTAAGTTGTGTTTTCAAGATTGGAATCTACGTGATCAGGTGTCTGGTGCCGCATCTTTTCAGGACTCCTCTATTTGGCCCGTCTTTTTATTTCTTGTCTGGCGGTGACGTTTACTTTTGACCACTGTACAGCTTCAACGTCGTAGGGTTCTAGTGAAGTAGAAATGACATATTCTGATATCCGTGGAGTCGACCGCAATGAGCCACCACTGGAGTCGGCATGGTTTGGAATGCTTGGAAGTACCTAATTGTTCCCCTAGACCTTCTCCTTAATATAAATACTTACATACATACAAGTGTGGGTCTACATTTACTTTCGTACTCTCCGCACCATTATGGAAATTGTAGTTTCGGGCGATGGTGATAATCATTCCGTCTCCGTCCATCACAGACGTGTGACATTTCAACTTTATATGTATTCAATATTCAATATACATTCAGAGATAGATACAAATATAGATACATACGTTTTGATATATATAAAAATATCAGTATGTCAGTATAAACATTATTCTGCTGGGTTCCAGGATTTCTGGTTGCATGTATATGCAGTGAAGAGAAGAATGCAATGCTTCTTGCCATAGCAACAATATTGCCTAGTCTCCTACTTTCTGGATTAATTTGGCCAATTAATAGTCTTCCTAAATTTCTACAACGATTCAGCTTTGTAATCCCAGCAACGATGGCTGGGGAATCTATTCGTTCAATTGTCTTGAGAGGACTTCCGTTCACCCATCACATTGTTTGGTCTGGATTCATTGCAAGTTCAGCTTGGACACTCTTCTACATATGTCTGACAGTTATTTTGAATTGGATCGTTTCAAAAAGGAATTAATCTTCACCTCACATTCTACACAGATACCTTGCATGATAGGTTGTGATTATTCATTTTTGTCGCGGATGTCGCTAGTTTAACGTGTCTCAACAATTCCGGCATTGTTGCAAAAGCAATGCGACATAATATTTTGATTGTTTGGCATAAATAAATTTGCGTTAAGGACAAGTCTCATGAACCGGCCTTTATTAATTAGTTTATACAAAGCGGCACACAACCATTTCTTCTCCCGCTACAATCCAATCTACGGTAGTCGGAGAACACGAGAAATCCTTACATGCATTTTGTAGCGAATCTTATAAAGGATCATCCAGGGAGCCATTCTGCTTTAATATCCGATGCTGGTAGCGGGGCTGAGTAGCACTCGGAATTAAATTTATTTATTTATTTATTTATTAATCATAACACAACATCCCATAAATCGGTCCTTACGCTGCGAGCGTCGTGACAACATGTCACTGTAATGCCAAAAGTATATTAAGTAATTCGTTTTTACATACATATGAGATACATCTTAAACACGATCATATTTTTCATCAAATGACGATCTTCGAAAAAACTTTATCGAATAAAATGCGCCAAAAATATTTGTATTCAAAAAATTCACAGATGCTATCTTTTTTGCTAAAATTCAAAAGATTATTTGAGATATTGCCCGATCGGTTATAAGATTACTGATTTTTCCCTAGCTACACACATTAAAAGGGAACAATTTACCGAATTTGAATTTTTCATCAAAATAAATTCATCATTCTCATCCCCCTCGTTGAAATGTTGAAATGCAGGGGGCAAGCAAAATGTTTTATGCTGTCTACTACATATTGATGCATATATATTAAGTTATATTGGTGATATGTATATGTGGTATATATATTATTAACGGTGTGTCTTAATGATATATCTCTATTTGATTTGATGACACGACTGTGTTGAATTTAGGAGCGGTTTTTATTTTAATCAAAAAATCTTAAGAAATATTTCCTTGCGTTTAAATGTAAGTTTGAGTTGTTATTATTTAATACCAAAAGGTATATCTGAGTGTTGTGCGACAGGAAAGAAAAGGTTGGATATAAAGGGTCAGATTCTTGAAGAGAACAGGTTGAAAGTAAAAAGGTAAATGTACGGATTCCAATTTTGGGGTCCGTTTATATATTTCCGTAACGTAACAAAGAATCCTTTTTTTCCAAAATCTAATTTTTTTTCTCCCCTACATAAGTGCTGAGGCAAAATCATTCGATACTATCTGATATGAGGCCGCCTCACGCACACTCTCCTTTTCTTCATCGTGGTGCTGGGTGCTTATTGTCCATTACGTAAAACCTAAGTGTTTTACATAAAATGTGGGCGTACTTTAAACACTTAATTTTTGTGGCACAGCAGTTTTTCTCACCCTTTTGTACAACAAGAGAAAGTAATGAAAGCTAGCTACCAGCATTTTAAAAGAAACTATGAAACAAAAAACTCCCTTACAGTTAGATCATCGTGGGACCTTTATTTACTTATAATGATTTATTATGCCATGTACTTGCAAGTATTTAATGTAAGCAGTGATAACATTTGTCTCGGCAAGGAATGTCGAGGTAAAGGCTGAATAAAATATTCACAGGTCAAAATCTTCATGTTCAAATAAAAAAAACACTAAAGAATCTCGCTTATCGCTCACACCACTGACGGCCTTCTTGACCTCAAAATTGCAAAATATTATTGACATTGGAAATACGAATGTCTGTATATTATTCGCTTGTATTTATTTATTGAGAATGACATGGTTTGAACTCTGTATAATCTAATCGTCTGTACACATGACTAAGGAGACAACATGTTGGCGAGGTATGGCTGAGTTGAAAGGAATTTGTTGAATACGAGAAGTATTAGCTCCGCATTATTAGCGTTTATTGCTGGTTGAATTGAAGGGAGTATGAAACCTCTACTTGCGTACGCTACTGCATTGATTGGCACACCTAGAAATAAATAAAAACCGTCTTATAATTATTCATGTTTCTTTCTCGCATTTTCCAGGGTAGGGTGAGCTAATTTTGACCATTTCTTGGAAAGACTTCTGCAGGCTAAGGTGAATATGGATGTTTTTGAATATGAATGAACGTGTGCGCCACTTGCGAATTAGAAAGTGATCTTCTTTAGCACACCCGTCAAAATTAGCCCAGTCTACCCTAAAAAGTACTTATCATACCTAAAACTGGACCACCAAAATCCTTTAAGTAAAACTTATAGTCATCAATAGTAAAATTGGACACGACATCATACGTCTCGAGAACAGTCTCACCTCCAACTGCCCCCTGTCTCAGACCAGTGCTCCCGAAGAGTCTCAAATTATCTGTAAGATAAATAGTTCGAACGTACAAATTTGAATAGAGCTTTTGGAAAATTTTGTTAATTTGTACACACAGAATTCAAACCAGAATGGACCTTGACCGGAGCAGGGAAGGGGAAGAAATGTTAAAATGGCCGTTCCATCTGCCACATAAAATCCATCTATTCTGATTCTTGGAAATGTCACAGTATAACTTATAATTCCTTGTGTGGTATTCAATCTGTTATAGGAATATATATTATAAACTTGGGATAGAAGTTTATTGTTTGTGGAGAAATGTACGCCGTTGGAATTCATGTTGTAGTCCTTGACATCCTGAACAACTTTTGTGAAGTACCTACCCCCAAAAGTCTAACCGTTATTTGGCCGCCAGAAATACGCGCTGGGCAAGGTAATAGTAGCAATTGAAGGTGAAAGTGAAAGTCCTTCACCTTACATAAACCCACTATTTTTCTAGCGGCTAAACGGTTAGACTTTTGGGAATAGATCCTTCACAAAAGTTGTTCAGGATGTCAAGGACTACAACATATAAAAAATCCAAGGAATTCCAACGGAATACATTATGTGGTATCCATTACGACTTACCCATATTGTAAATTTGTAAAATTATTAAATCCAGCAATTGAGACATTTGAAAAAGTGGCATCAAAACTAATAAGAGGGGAACAAGCATCCAGCGTTATTTGGTCAAACGTGAATGGATCCATTGGAGGGACATCCAGCTCTGGGATACCAACACCCCAACTTTGTCTCATGAATTCTATCATATTGACCATGCAATCGCCCAAAAGATTGTCAGCAAGAGTTGTCTCACAAGTCGGAAGTGGTCCAGTCCATGGCACTTGTGGTGGAGCTAATTGATTTTAAAATATTAAGTTTGAATTCACAATTATATGATTAAATTGAAATTTTATTGAACTAAATGACACAAATTTCAGCTACTCAGAAAATTATTTTAGAATCGATTAACACTCACGTCCAGTCCTTGTAGGCAAACCAATTGTTATATTGACGTCTACTTCAATCGCTTCAGTAATTGAGAATAGAGAAATTATAATCA
>JAQGCA010004298.1:0-10503 GCA_034698945.1 Protaphorura quadriocellata
CTAAAATTTTCACTGAAGCTTCGTGAAAGGAACCCGGGGTTCATAGCGTATCATTTTCTTCGAAAAATAATTTCTCGGGTGGTGAACTTAAGGTCCAAAGCGTGCACCCTTAACGACTACACGACGAGAAAAGTTGGTGAGAAAGTTACGGGTGTGATTTTATCGACCAGTGCAATAGAGGAATTTCACGGTAGATTAGAATGGAATCACAATAAAATAATATCTTGCATAGTAAAATAATATCATGCACATCAAAATATCTTGCACAGTAAATTATTATCTCGCCCAGGAAATAATGCCATGTCAAATTGTTACAACCTCCTTTAAATGGGGGGTTCCACCCCCCATCCCCCGCCGGGACCCCACCCCTGAACCCCCCAAAGGGGACGCTCGCTCTCCCTAACCCCCTAGGACTTGACGAACCTAACATAACTGTATCTACAATCTAACAACATTTTAAAATCTACTGTGAATTTCCTCTATTTTACTGTGAAATTTATTTTAAAATCTACTGTGAATTTCCACTATTTTACTGTCATTTTTCTCTATTTTACCGTGCAATCTAATATTCCCCGAAAGTTGCCCAGTAGGTAGTTTCTCTTCATATTGTATAACTGTTCGTCAACTGACAAATTGGCAATAATCTTTGTCGAATTTGTCACAATTTTTTTAAAGACAGAATCCGACTCCTTCATAATTTCACTTTTAAGACTTCTATATTGTCGGGACTACTGTTCTAACCAACCATATCCCACAGATAAGAAGCACTGTCCGAATAAAGGCACTTGCGAGCATCTTCTTAACTTTTAGAGCATTAATATCTTTATTTTTATTTGAAAACATTATCTTGACGACGCATAAATCCTTAAATTCAGACTCATAAGACTCGCAATTGGCGGTTTGGAAAAGTAAAAGCAGTTATAACAAGTATTTCCGATTAACGGCTGGCGCATGGCGCTGCTGGTATTTCCATCGGAATGAATGCGGACAAAAAATCTACCGCCTACTACGCTTCCTTCCCACATATTTATTCTTAATTTATATGAGAGGAATGAATTTGAGTACAAATGACATGAATTTCTAGAACTGAAACTAGCAGTCTTTTTCTAAATTATGAGATTGGAGTGATTAGGGGAATCCAGTGGGTCCAAATTTGTTTCCGGCAGATAAATTACCTAATAGTGAAGGTTTTAGCGGCTCATACGACATTGACAGAAGAGCCGGTTTCCCATGAATGAACTTGACTTGTAGTTCCTTTCCTTCAGTAAAAAACATAAAATACAAAGATCAAAGATGAACAGAAGATAAACCTTGGGCTTAGCTTACGACTTCGGCTTGCATAGACTCGTTAAAAAATGTTTCATGTTTTCGAGCCTTGATAAAAGAAACTGTAAAAATTGTTCGGTGTCGGCAAAAGAAAAATCCTTGAGAAGGTTTCAGGAAGTTAAAACATGGTTTTAGCTTTTTTTCTAGCTTTGTACCCATCGGGAACTTACCAAAGTTCGCTATAATATGTGGGCCCAAGCGGTGTATACTTAGAAACGATAATGCATATTTAATTAGGGGACACGACTGGAGACACAGTTCATTTTGGGCTTCAACTTTACGGTTCCAATGTTGACAACAGTGTGAACTGAAATTGACCGTAGCAAAGGATACTGTGGACTTTCAAACAAAAGACTAGTCGTTAACTTCACATTGAGACATTACAGTGGGATAACTTGTGAAATGGACTAACTGGCTCTTAATTAGCATTAGTATCTTCCTGTGAGAAAATTTAAAAAATTAACGAAAGGACGAGGACAACAATTTTGATCTCGTCTCCAAACGTTGTTCGTAATAGTGAGATCGGTTTAAGATATACCGAACTATAGCCCAATTCTGGGAAGGTTCATTTCTAATTTATATTAGCGATTCAGAAAATCTTTTTCATGCTTGACTGTTATTTTTGGCAAGCGGTATTTCACTAAACATTTTTTTCGGATAGGATATTGTGAAATGATTTTCTTGCTACTCTCTACCCGTCATTTCAGTATTAAATAATAGCGAACTTGGCTCAATTACATTCAACATGTAATTAATTGGTTACAATAACAATTCAAAAATTAGAAAGTCGCCAATTGCATTTACAATTACAAATCACAATTCATTCGAATTTATGTCATTTATGTTTGTAGACACTCTTTGGCTTTAATTGTCAAAAGTTTAAGGCAAATGTAGTTGAAAATAATGTAAATTTCATTAATGGTTACAATTACAATTAAATAGACTTCAAAGTATTTAATTACAATCAAATTTCAGGGTGGATTTATAGAAGAACGTACTAGTGTGAGTGTCCTCGGGGTTAACCCGTTAACTCTCTTTACAATCTTTCGACGTAATTTTGAATCTTTGCTCTTTATATTTGCAGTAAGCATTCCACCACCTGAGCCCTATGGAGAAGTTGACCTCTTGGAGCCGTCGGAACAAGTATTAGGGAGATGGTCTCCATCTTCAGAGAGCTCACTCCGTACTCCCATTCCACCAGTAAGTTCTTTGCTACAAGATTGGCTACAATTCAATTCATTGGCCCCCGTGTTCCCGACATATTTACAGAAAATGCTATTAGCAAGAATAATATCTGATCGACGAATTAAATACCGTCAGGCTCCGTTGCTTAATGTAACCTTGCGTGCGATTGCTAAAACGCTTGCACTTTTTAACAAGCGTTTTCGAAATTTCGACTTTGTTTGACTGACTACGTATTAATTCGAATTTTTTAATTGCTCAATAGTATTAACTGATAACTCATGCCCCAAAAAATAGATTCATTATTTTTTATTCTGACCAAAGTGAAATATTAATAATTGAATGACTAAATTTTGTAGATGACCGAAGCCGTGGTTCGTTCAGCCCTTGTGTCCCACGTCAAAGCCCATTGCTGCTGGGGTCGAAGTCCTGCTCGTCATATGACTGTCAGCTGTATTCGCCACACATTCGCCTATCATGTAAGCGAAAAGAACCGACGTCATAATCAAATATCTTCAAATTTTTAATTTTCCGATGATATCAGCGTATGGAAATTACGACTGAATTTTTTTTACCCTAGTACGTACTCCACACATTCACGGAGCGGCGTGAAGCTCGCTGGGCTTGGATGCCACATGTGGGGGGAGATGTGGATGGCCCAGAACAAGGACTCGCTCCACCCCTTTGGGACATTCCAGTTCAACCTTCGAGACCATTTCACAACGAAGTCAAAGCACTTGAGGTAATTTTGTCTCATCAGATTCATGAGAAATGGCGGAGTCAAAATTAATGTTATTTGTTCAAATTAAGGTCCCTCACACTGCTTCTGTAAAGCCATGCCATCGGTGCCGAGGAGCGGGGACACTAGGATGCCCACATTGCCATGGAAAAGGATGGGTGAGTTTACAGTGCCTAAGACTTAGTTTTTCTCGTGGGTAGAAGAACTCTATCCCATCCTATATCTACTCTCTAGGGGCACCGTCCCTAGGCGAGGTAGAAATCAAATATCCGATCCCTATCTCGCCTAGGGACGGTATGCCCGTCTCATGCTTTCTGTTCGTCGTAAAAATATGCTAATCAGCGGGAGTAATGGTTCCTTTTGATTATTGTAATTTAGACAAGATGTCTCTCATGTCACGGAGAGGGGTTTGGACTGGGTTCTGAGTCACGTGAGCGGTGCATAGTTTGTACGACTTCCACGCATGGGCACGGGAGACAAGACTGTTCCAGATGTGGTGCAAAGGGCAGAGTTTCTTGTTCTGTCTGTGACACCTATGGTCAGCTCAAGTGCTTCATCCAGCTTACGGTCTCATGGTAAGTACATGGAATTCCACAATTTAAAAAGTATGGTAGACTGGGCTAAGAGTCCCCATTAATGGGATTTGCACTACTGGCGACTTTTAGTACGTCTCCCCTTGATCATGGCTTTTTAGCCCGGTATATCCTTTGGTTACGTCTGGCGTACGGGTTCGGAATTAGTGAGTCCAGATTGTCTGAGCCAATGAATGATTAAAAACTAATGGACTACAAGCATTGGATCCAAGCCCAAGGTCTTCTAAAACAGGTTTCAAATTTAGGAACAACCAAACAAACTGCGAACCAAAAACGAAATCGAAATTAAAACTTTGAAGTTCGGTTATTTGGTCGGATAAATTCTTTGGGGTTTAAATAAAGGGCGGACTAACTCATAACATCTGCAGTTGTTGCAAAGTTATACAGTTCGTACGTTATTTCTCAGAAGCCAAGGTACATGACGGGCAGCAGTCAATGAGACATTGAGACGCACTCCTACAATTGAAGTGGAGACTCGTATTCAGACGACTACATTTTTCATGGTCAGATATGTAAAATGAACTACAAAATTGAATTCGGCAAAATCCCCAATACAATTCTACACAAATTTATGAATGTAATCTGAATTTTCAAAAAATGTCTTACAAACGAATTTTCGTATATAAAATTATCGTCCGGAAGAAACGTACTGTCCATACCAGCTTAGTGGAAAATCATAAGCTGAAAAAGCGGTATGTAGACAACTTAACTCTAAGGTTAGGTCATACTGTCCAAAAGAAGAGTTTGCCAATTCCATATTGGTGACACATTTTGCGAAATCCTTCTCAAGTTCTATTGTTTGAACTGTATGACTTTACCTTATAGTTAAGTTGTCGATTTACAAGTTTTCAGCTCATGATTTCTCCACGGTTAAGCGGGTATGGACAGTAGGAAAGTACGTAATTTCCTCTAATAGAAGCCGGTCTCCGATAGAAACCGGTCTCCATTAGAAACCGGTCTCCAATGGAAGCCGGTCTCCAATGGAAGCCGGTCTCCATTAGAGGCCGGGTACTTTCACCACTATGCTTATGGAGAAAGCAGGAGAAAGCAGTGCGCTTTGACCTCAATTGTGTGAGTATGTAGAAGCCGCGGCCTCTAATAGAGGAAATACGTATGTCGTATGGAAGGCCGGGTGACACAAAACCAGTATGTCTCAGCAGCTGGTTGCACAGCGCAGGTGAATACGAGGATAAGTTAAACCGACGAAGCAATCTGCACATTCAAGTCCACCGTCCGGTATTCATTTTGGAAAGATTTAGCATTCGCTCTCAGGCGCGGAGTAAATAAGTCTCAAGTTCTTAAGTACAGTCGAACCTGCTCTAGACGACCAGGGTTGGGTGATAAAGTGTGGTCGCTTTGATGCAGGGCGTTGTGTGAAATTGGTAGAATTGTGGTACAGTGTGGAGGAGAATTGCAGAGTGGCGTGGACGGCCTGCGTGACACAAATCCAGGTTGTCTGAAGGGGTAGTCGTATTGCTCAGATGGTTTTAGCAGACATGTTTACTACTGAGGAACCATGTTTTATAATTTAGGCTAATATTACAATTTGGGTGCTTCTTTCTGAGGGTCAACTCTGATCTGGACCTTACCTTCTAGGTCAATTCTAGAAGGAGAGGATTCATTTATTGTCTGATCGACACTAAAGTTCTATAAATTATTTAAATTCGAAAAAAGTAAGAAATAATCCGGTCCATGATAGTGCGTAGAAAATTTCACTCAAAACAGTGCAAATCATTACTTCATAGAAAAATACTGAACAATTTTGGGAGAAAAGCATGTTCAAACCCTGATTTCACTGGTAAATTTTGAAAAAATTCAGTGGATTCTAGGATTTTAAAAACACAAAAAGGTTAATTGTACACGATTATCCAACTCTAAAAGCTGAGAACATCAGTTCAGACGTTGTAAAAAAATTAAAGTCAACATTGGTTGCTCCCATGCTGACTGGCCATGCAATTTGGGTCGACCTAGCAACCGTGACTTTGGAGGTCAAAAATCCAAACAGCGGCCGTCAAGGCTTTGACCCAGAGTCAACAACCCCATTCCCTCATTCCATCCTGGGTAACAGTCTAGTACAGTCGCATTTTAAACTTCGCTCCTCTAAAATACGATTTTACAATATCTGAATACAATTTTTGATTGCACATTTACGATTTCTGGTTTCCGCAAATACGAATTTCGATACCGTCAGTTGCGAATTCTGATTTCCCAAGAATTAAAATGAGCGATTCCGAACGTGACCACATGGAGTCTTACAATCGTGTCAGAAATGGCGCTCTTCCAACTACTGGACCCTTCTACATCCACCCAGGAGCCCCCAATGGTTCCCAATATCGGAATGGACACCCCGTCACTCCCGTGACCCCTGCGATGACTCCTCTCGTTGGTCCGTACACTCGCTTTGCCCCATATCGTCAACAGAGCACTCAAGTTTTGTTGGACCGTGTCCGCAAGGTAAATTAATTAACGATTAATTAAATTAATAATGGATTAATAAATAATTAATTGTCATACTTAACTAATTAATTAATTAACAGATAACGTTGGCCAAAGAAGAAGCAGCTGCAACTAAGAAGAGGGCCCAGACTACCCCGCAAATGTTTGTACGTCGTGCAGTTCTCTCTGGACTCCCAGTTTCCAGGACTCCTCCGACCCTCAAAGACATGGTTTGAATTATTTATTTAACAAATTGTTAATTATTTGAATTTTTATTGGATTTTTTATGCAGATCGTCCAGGCTTTCAATGAATTGAAACCAAAGTGCCCCCGTGGGATCCGATTCCCAAGGCTTCTTGATCAAATTCGACATACATTCCCCATCTCTACGACCATGAACATATCTTTGGAATACCATGTTGATAAGGCCTTGAATGACATGATGCGCAAAGGGGTTGTTAGTCAGGTATAAAAATACATCTAATATTTATTTTGAACATTTAGATATTTTTAATATTTAATACCCTAATATTTTTTTTAAATATAAGAATTCATTGGTTTTATTATTTTCACTAGTCCCCATGGCAACAGTACTTTTTTATCAATAATTTTTCCGGAATGGGATTTTCTTTGACAATTTCCAAATTTAATTATTCTACTCATTTCTCAAACTCAATGTCGAAATATAATATCGCTGTAACTATTTTTTGCAATGGACATGGCAAAAACCATTTGAGTAATCTGGACCCCGTTCGATTTGGCTGCATTTTTTTTATATATGTAGCACTGGGCTTGCTGAACTTTTGTGATGGTCTAACTATTTGATCGCGCTTATTAATAGCGACTAACCCGAACGGTTCGGTTTCTTGGGGTAGGACCTTCACAAAAGTAGGTCAAGTGGTCAATGGCTACAACATATTAAAAATTTGGCCGAAATGGAACGAGTCGAGACTTCCCACTGAATCCAATTATATTTGTATTTTTAATACAATATCGTTCCGGAAAAAATTTTGAAACAAATTTTGTGAAGATATTTGTAAAACTGAGCACTCTCTGGAAAAATTTGACTGATCCATTAAATTATATTTAGGCTTACGGGAGTCTCCCAATGCAGGGAACCTATCTTTTGTTGCAAGATCCGGCATCCGGCCATGGACTGAATTTGACGGTCACCGGGCGCAGCTTGGCTTCAACTCAAGCTTCAACTGCTCGCCCTGGTCAAGCACTCCCGGGTCCCAACAGCCACATTACCCGAAATCCGGCCACTGGAGGATCTCGGGTATTCATGAAATTAAAAAATATTCTTAGCATGGTAATCGGATAATAATTAAATTTTAATTGACCTCAGGGGACTCCCAGTGCCCGAACTGAAACACCAGGACAGCGACGTCCAGACGGTCGGATTCAGACCCGTGTAGACCCATTCAGTATTGCACGTCGCATTCGGGCCACTGACCCTCGGATGTTCACCAAAAGTTTTGGAGCTCGAGCTGGGAAAGCATTGAAGAATGATGTTAGTCAGCGCCCCAATACTCCAAATGTCGTCGATCACCACATCAGCTTTGGCAACATTCTTGATGATGACTGTGAGTGTATATATAATTTCTCCTAACTACTAGGAGTACCTTCTCTAGGCCAAGAGAAAACCAAATATTCATACAAATATTTTACCACGGTTTAGACTGAAAGACAATTAATACCTGCTGTTATTTGTTTAGACGACGCGCCTGGACTTCATTTGAGTGAATCAGGATCCATGCAAGGATTGTATGGCTCTCCACCACCGGATACTACTTCTCCGACTAAGCTTCGCCCAGACAATCCTGAGCCATGGGCAGCAAGTGTGCTCTATGGTAAACAAGAAAGCGTTTGGGGTCCAATAAAGAAGCCATCGACCACGAGGGCTATTGGCAAGAAACCATTGAAACTTTCAGTCACTCCACCGACTGAACTTGATCAAGCGGTTGACAAAATGAACCAAATGTTGTTGGCAACTGAAGAATATGTCAATGCTCGAACTCCAAAGAAGGACCCACTGGTTGTTGAGGTTCCAGTCCGAGCCAAAGTTAGCTGGTCATCAATTACTCCTGGACCGGGCTCTGACGATGATATGACTTTGAGTAAGATGGATATTGCTTCTTGGCAGAAGTCTCAGTTCGATAATGGTCCTTCCACTTCAGCTGCTGCTCGGGCACGATGGGCCTATCAAGACGAAAATGTTCCTTCCACTTCTGCTGCAGCCAAAGCACGATGGGCTGCTCAGGACGTTAATTTTGCAGCTAAAGCTCGCGACATTATGTCTGGCGTTCTACCTTATCATCATTCGGAAGAGGACTACAAGAAAGGATATAAGCACGCCCTTGAGAAAAATGACTCCACTTTCGTGAATATTGATGATTTGGGATATGAGCATGATGAGGAAGAGCAGCAACAAGAAGACAAGAAAAAAATGGTGGACCGTGTTATTGGAAGCATGCGGAAAGAGGCTTCGGTCAGGAAGTCTAAAGGCAAGCCAGTTCCAAAGTTGACTCCGAAGCGAGTTTCTGGGAAGAAAAAGTAAACTCTACGAATCAACAAATCTACAACTCCTTACAACCGCCCACAACTCCTTACAATCTTAATCTCAACTACAAATAAGCTTCAAAAGCAATATACTAAATTCATACCTCAATTGGTCTACAAATTCCAATTATAATATTATTAAGGCCAAATATATTGTGAAAAATATGATAAGGGCATCGAAATTCAAATAAAAACAGCGCATTTAAAAGTAAATCACCCTGTTGTGTTCATATATCTTAATTGTATGTCGTATTAAGTAGTGGTTTGTACTCTATCTTATTGTTCCATCAAATTTGACCAGTTTTTGATATATTATATACAATGACTCGTGAACATAATTATAACTTTCCTGACACTACCATCGAAATCAACCTCGCCTGGTGACCATTACAAATCACTGAATTTTTATATGATAGAACAGAACGACCAAATGGGTCAAGAGATACCTGCACCTCAGAACTTAAGGTTTAGCTTTGCTTCGTTTTCAAAACTAAAAATTGTTTTCGACACTTATTGAGAATTTTTATTTTGTATTACAACTCGCAGTACCCTGATAGCATTAAAATTCAAAAACGTTTGGCAATATCGTACCAAATTTTGAGTTTTTTCACAAGGTTATCGCTATTATGCGATGTGAACTTTAAACCGAAACACTAAAGCATAAAATCTAAGTAACTAAAATTATAAACCGAAATGTAATTTATTTTACGGCCGTTTGTTATTTAGAAACGTACAATATGATTAATTTTTCAGGAAAGTTACTGTCGGCGAGCATGTGACTGGCGGTGATGATCTTTCTCCAGAACTCATTCGCCAAGTTGAGGGTCAAATTGGACTGGAGGAAACGAGTGTCCGATTAGACCCACTCCCCGCAGATCTAATAACATCAGATGAGACTTTGGCGATGGCTTCAGCTCAACTTATCGAGGATCATCTACAGAATTCATCTGAAGCACTCCTCCTGGCACAAGTACAAACAAATTAATTTAAACTACATTATAAGCATATGTACGAGGGCGGTCCAATATGTTGTAAACTTACGAGTCCGCGCATGTGTCAGAAGCTCAAACAAAATTTTTAATATCTGAACATGCGATTTGAAGTTTCTGCTCCAAATTTGAGCAGAATCGGTCTAAAACTCTTCTGTGGAGAGAAGTTTGAACTTCGGAAACGGACATGAACAAGAAAATGCATGGAAATTCAGGATTCTTAATTCTGGTCAGATCGACCTCAAACAATTCGTGTTCAAGTAAGGTCCACAGGATGTTGGTCAATTATAGCCCTAAGTATGCTTCGTCACTACAAATATTTTGATGCTTGATATTTGCGTTCAAGATTATGAATGATAGGCTTGAATTTGGAAATTCTGGGTTCGTCAAATCTCAGATATTGAAGTACAAAATCCAATGAAAGTCCAAGAAATGTTAACACCTGACAATCAATTTATGGTTTGAAATTTAGCCAAGAACACGGACTCTTCAGAAATGGCTAGCACCAAATTTTGGCAGCAAACTTCAATGCGAGAAAAATAAGTGTGCGATGCGTCGATTCCATTTTATGCGATTCTAAAAAACGATAAAGGGTTCGGGGAACAACTTTACTTTAGCGGCATTGGGTTTTTTGACCCAATTTTTTTTGCAAGTTATCCAGAACGGTCCCCTGAGC
>JAQGCA010004299.1:0-10501 GCA_034698945.1 Protaphorura quadriocellata
AGTCATCAATATCATAGCCCACACAACATTAACATCAAAAATGAAACATTGATTTATCAGTAGGTGACATTAATTCCGACTTTTAACCTAAATTTGGATAAATTTTAAGCTTCGCTTTGGCCTTGTAAAGGGAATAGAGTCCTTCTAGAAGGACTCTAATTTTACAGGTGTAATTGGATGCAGATTTATTAATTACTAAATCAAATTAATTCCATATTTCTAAGTTTTTAGCATGGCATGTTTGAGAAAGTTCCGTATTTTTAAAGAAAAATATAATTTAATACTGTGAGGATGGTCCATTAATTAAAACCAATATTAATAGAACTGTTTTTTGGTGGCATCTCACCAAAAGATCGTTATCTACAACAATCAATAGACACGTCAATTTACACGTTACAATTGGCACGTCTGAATTGGCGATAATTAAAGAAACTAGAAACTGATAACTCAATTCTGGACACCTTCCTTAGGGATTTTCGTCTTATTTGTTCATTTCTCGATTTAATTGCCTTTGGGTTTAGTTTAACAGGTTTAGGATGTTCGCAATGTAACTTACGGCTGATTAAATATTTTAATGAGGTTGCCTTCACCCAATTTACATCTAATATGTAGCAAGAAAATGATTAAGCAAATCGGTGTCGTAATTCGTTCCCCTGTTACAGTGCAACAATTTGAACTTTCGCCTCGAGGTGAATCAATCGCTACAACTTCCTCCATTTTTTATCGTTTACATTAATTTAGTTAAACTCAATCGCCCAGCAGAAATTCATTATACATATTTTTCTCTACTGCTAGGGGTACCCTTTTCAATGGAAGTCGGAGTACAACGCGAGTGAATGTAACCCGACATGCCCTTCTAAATGCTTTGTATTTTTTACTTGTTTCCCGAAGTGTCACTTCTCCGTCAGAGAACTATTCTCAGACTCGCAGGTATTCTGTCAAAAGTCCGTTGGAGTCCTAAAAATAAAGTTTCCTCGAAGGCATGGCGTCAGGTAGTTGGAACTAGGGTTGGAATATTCCCGGGAAATTTCTGGAGACATTCCCAGGAATATCCATTTAGGTGTGTGAGAGAGGAAATTCCTAGACAAGATTTGTTAAGAAATATTGAATTTTTCTCATTTGAACTTCACTCTAGTTCCAGGAGACATGTTGAACATATGCCCAAATTGCGGTCAAAATTACGGGATGCAACAAATTCTAAAAATTAAAGGATTAGCAAAGAATGGCGTAAAACAGGATTTTTTGTTCCACCGATGAATTTATAAAAATAATTTCCTTCGGGAATGTCAAATGTTTCCCGGCAATCTTTCAAAAAGTATCCTTCCTCTACAACCCTAGTTAGAATCATGAATAGAGCTCTCACATGACAGTTCAACAAAATACTTTTATCTTCCTTAGTGAATTCCTCGTCGTACAAGAAACATGGTCCGAGGGAGGAAATCAAAACAAGTGCTCGCATTCGTAGTTAAATTTGTGATTTCCATATTCCTCTATTCAACAACAGGTAGAACATTATCTAATTTGGTTTTATTATTGAATCGAGTAGATAGGGTGGTGTAACTGTGGACCCGACTCCAGGCGGAGTTAGTTATATTGCAGAAATGTTTGAAGCATATTTAAATGAAATTTTCTATCATTATTAAAGAAATTATTAGTCTTGAGAGTGTTCATTCTCTTATCTGCGTACTATGAGTGACTCGGTCCTTCCAATATGTAATACATAATACATTTATATAATATACATTTTACGAAGAAATATTGCGAATGTTTCCTTTGCAAATGCATGTGAGATATGTATTCCTTTTATGAAGAAACCTTCGCATCAGTCATTTTAGAAAAAGTGAGATATATATTTTATCAAATAACCTTGCGAACGTCTTTTTTTAAGTTAGATATTACAATTTACGAAGCCTTATTGGGAACCTTTTTGTCTTATGAAAAAGTCTTATTGGGAACATCTTCCAAAAGTGAGATAGTCCCAGAACGACAATTCTAATAATACCCATAAGGAGTTTAGTGACCTCTGACCGGTCACCTGGTTGTTGTACCTAATAGGTGCCAATAGTAAGGGGTTTTCAGCACTCTAAGCACCGCCATGCGTCAGAAATAATAATAGTTTTATCTATTCCTCACGATTATGGATAAGGAGTTCGGTGACATGCGATGGGTCTCTCGGTTAATCTCCTAGACGCCAAAACTATTGACCACGGTTAGCAGTAAGGAGTTCGGCGACCTGCGACGGGTCACCGGAAGGTCACACTGATTAGGTGTAAATATTTATGTTATTCATTCTAAGGACTAAGTCAAGTCCTAGAACCAGTTCAATAAGTCAATTCCGAAATGGGGTACCCATATATGTTTCGGTGGGTGCTGTTTAACCACACGGTCTTATTTTGGATTACATATCCCCACAGTCAGTTGATCAGATGAAAATCACTGTGTTAATTTATCTCACAGTCACTTTATGTTAATCGCAGTCGGTTAATAAAAATCACAGTCAGTTTATGAAACTCACAGTCATTTTATTAAAATCATAGTCAGTTTATGAAACTCACAGGCAGTTAATTAAATTCATAGTCACTTTATTAATTCGCAGTCACTTTATAAAAATCTGTCTCTTTATTAAAATCAGTCTCTCTATTAAAATCAGTCAGTTAATTAAAATCGTAATCACATTATTAATTCGCAATCACTTCATGAAAATCACTGTCTGTTTATCAAAATCAGGCAGTTAATTAAAATTACAGTCAGTTAATAAAAATCGCAGTCACCTTATGAAAATCACAGTCAGATTACTTATTTCCGCAGCCGGTTTAATATAACCACAGTCGGTCTCTGAAAATTAAAAAAATGGCTGGTAACTTCAATAAAGTGGCAGTATTTTCATAAGCCGACCGTGGAAATCAGTAATCTGACTGACTTTTAGCGATTTCGCCGTTAAATTTGATGACCGCGGAAATAAGTAATTTGGCCGTGACGAATATGGTAGCCAGATTTCGGCGGCCTCTGACGGATGACCCGGGTTTCACACCAACTAGGTACCAATACCAATGTTAGTTCGCATCATAACCTGAGGACTATCATGTTCTAGTTCCGGTTTAATCGACAAATTCCGAGACAGTCGGGCGTGTCTTTTAAAAGGTTAACTCACCTTACCTAAATTTTGTAGCCACCCTATGAATGACAAACGTACGACGACTAGTCGATAAACTTGGAACGACATACATTTAAGCGCTGGTTCTTTCTGACGTACTTCTTTCATCACAAAGTGAAAATATATCTTTTACTTCGCTTTAGTCAGGAAATATTACAAAACAATTTTTATCAGAAGATTTCATTGAAAAAATGGCCAATGAAAATAAATTGATCTGGATAGGAATATTGGGCACGCTACTAATTTTATTAAGTGCTTCTGAACCAGCAACTGATGTTGCAGTGAAAAATGATACTGGTGAAACCAGTGACTACCACTGGTTAAAAGCATTAAAAGATCTTCCCTGGGGGACAATTCTTGAGCTCATCAGTAATTAATATATTTAATTTTTATAGTCTGCTATTTATTTATATTTTTATGCACATAAATAGCAGAAATTAATAAGGAATTATCACTAATTTCAGATAAATCTGCCTCGTTACTTATTTCCCTATTTTCGGTAAGTAAAACATAAATTTTATTCAAAACTCGGAAATATATGAGTTGACAGATTTGTAGCTGTCGTGAGTGTGCTTGAGTAGCACTCAATTAATTAGTTTTACCTTACATTACAGAAAGGAACGCCCCCTGCCCCACAGAACTCACCTGTGTATAACGGTCCGGTACATCAAAACGGTCCTGTGTATTATGGACCTATCTATTACTACGGACCTGTTTATTACACACCTGTATTCAACGGACCAATATCACTATACGGACTAAACGATCATCCTGAAATTCGCCCTACAAAGACACACAGTACGACCAAATCCTTTCCTGGTAAGTTAATTAAATAAAATAAAATATACGAACTTCTTTTTTGTCAGACCCTGATGATGAATCTGTTTTTCATTGTTACAGAGCCTGCAACCGTGACAAAAGCCAAAGCGGTTAGCCCCGCACCCACTTCACTGGTAAACTCCCTAGAGACCACCACGATAGCACCTAGGGTGACGAAACGCGGAGATTTTAATTAATTATTCCCTTATTCCCATTTCTTCTCTTGTTAATACAAGCTTGAAATTTTTAAACTCGTTTATCTCTGTTCAATTCACTTATTTTGTGAAACACTGTAAATGCTTGTTATATATTCAAGTGCACTCGTTATGTAATTAATGGTTACTATTCACGAGTGACTTTGTGTCAGTGTAATGTAATGTTTTAGCCCATAATATAATAGTTAAGTGTTTTGGTCAAATTGTGTAGTTTCTGCTGCCGGTAAATTGATTCTTTAAACGTAAAGAGAAAGTTTTGAGTATTACTAAAGATAAGCTGTAGATTTTCTGTCGAGATAAGCATGTAAATTTTTGAAAAATGTTCGTTGGTAGAAATAACATTTTATTTAAAATAATACTCAAAACCAAATAACTGTGTTGAGATGATGGATGATGGAATGGAATCGTCAGTTGAGCGGAATGTTTCAATTTTATTCCTTGACATGTTTGTAATTTGATAGTTGAATAAGAATCAATCAGTCAATAAATAATGTGTGGATAAATCTAGAATCAGTTTTACCCTACTATCCTCTCTTTGGCCTTTATTTTTTACAAAATACAGTATTTTCAAAAAATAGTTTATTCTGGCTTAAGATCAACGGCTTGAGCACTCCTTTCCCACAAATCCTTCGCAAGCTTAACATTTTGTGCTGTGACAGTAATGCCTGCCTCCTGTGAAAGAATTGTAAATATTTCAATGAAATAAACTTTTCGAAAATAATTGGAACATAGAAATTAGTGAATTAAGCTTACAACACAATCTTTCCAATGAAGTCCACTTAATTCTTCAACTTCTTCAGCCACTGCTACATGGATTTGAGTTTGGGCACCTTCCCACAGTCTGGAATGTTAGACAAAATTTTAGACCAATTTTCCGACGTGGACCCAAAGAGTATCGCCGGGTGGTAAAGTCCGGTGGTTTTTAGTCGTTGGTTTAATTTGTGTTAACTTACTTTTTTGAAAAGATGAAATAGTCGATTCATGATAGATTTATGCCAAATTTCTTCTGAGTGACGAACTAGACTTGTTTTGACTACTCCAGGGGACAGAGATTTGACTGTCAAATCTTTACTTGTCGAAATCGGCGGTCAAGTTCCCTTGTGAACAAAATATTTGCTAATTTGGTTCTGGAATAAACTATGAGTGAATTGAAAGATTTTTCCGAGTTCAAATTGTCCAAGTCCAGTTCTCTGGCCAGAACATGCATACTCGAGGCAACCATTACGATTCGAGATTTTTCAGTTTTCCTCAATAATCCTAAAAAAAAACAATGAGGTTCAATAGTAGTTTACTTATTCCTTAATTGTTCATGTCTGTAATCCCACCGCTTGTCTTACAATCCAGATCTTAATGTGTACGTCATAATTTATGGTTCCCGATATCCACTAATTATTTTGTCTGAAAACTGTACAAAACCGATAATGGATACAAGTCCTCTTGGACGACCTCTCTGATAAGGAAATATCAAAATGCTTACTCAAGAGCAAATTTGTGAGCAAAAATGGGCCGAAATGATTCGAGGCAAAATTGGCCTCCAGTTTGTCCTCTGTAATAATCTTTTCCTCCAACATTGCAGCGGCATTGTTGACCAAAATGTCCAACCTCGTTTGCTCGGCCAATATTTTCTTGCTAAATTCCCGCACTGATTTCATTGACGAAAGATCGAGTTTCATGACAGTCAAGTCTGCGTTCGGAACTTCTTTCTTGATTTCCTCTGTCCGCAATAAATATTCAAAATTATCTTGCACTTATTGGAATGTCAAAAGTTCAGAAATAGATTTGTATTGGACATTGGAACTTACCGACAGCATTCTTCGCCTTATCGAGATTTCGACAAGCCATGATAACTTTTCCACCACGTTTCGCCAAATCTTTGGCAGTTTCAAATCCAATTCCGACATTTGAACCTGTCACGATCGCGACTTTTCCATCGATTCTTTGTGAACTCGAAGTTTTCCCACACGTCACTACAGCATAAATCTTCAACGCAATTGGGCCAGCAATAAATAAGATAAATGGCCACGAGAAAATTCCAAACCACAAGGTGATAAATGTAGCAAGACCCAGTAAAGTTTTATAAACTGGGTCCCAGTTTGGGATATTTGTAATAAAATCCATTATGAAATTTAGAAGGGTATGGATGTGGTCACTAGGTCTGTAAAAATCACACTACCCTACGAGTCCAGTATTCAGTTAAATTTATACAGTACATGTACACATTGTACGTACTGTGTCAAGTGGAGGATGACCGGCGAAATTTTTTGTCTACTGTTTATACATAATGTTTTGTCATATGATCGACGATCCACATAAGTATTCTGATGAGTGCCGACCAATATTACAACCTCGTGACTGTAGACTATATTTTTGTTTGGCATTCACATACATGTCTATTGTCCAGTCATGATTTGGATGCCGAGAGTCCCGAAAGTTAAGTCACATGTCCAATCCAACACTTGCCCTTCATGTGCATTTTGTGGCACCCTGTAGATGTCTACATGTTATACTCTACTGTGTTCATTATCTAATCAATGGTTACAATTCACGAATGACCTTGTGTAGTGTTTTAGCACATTATAATAATGCGTGTGTGTTTTGACCAAATGTATTTGCTGCCGGTAAGTTGGCGCATCAACTACACGTAAAAAAAGAGTCTTGGGTGCTATCGCTATCTATGTACTTTGAAACTGTTTGTCAAACTAACTCGTACGTGTAAACTCTGTCGAACATTAAATCGTAAAATATTTTCCTGATGAAGATATTAATTGATATGAATTTATATTTAACAAAGTATTTCAAACAGTTGTAGTAAAATGGAAACTGAATCCATCCGACAGTGAAGTGTTTAAAATGTGCAGTGCCCTATTATGTAACATATTGACGAAGCAGAAGTAATTAAATATAATGTCCTTTATCGCAATTAGTTCAAATGATTCAAACAAATGATATCAGGTTAAAATGTATATCACGGAAATGCAGTCTACAAATTGGCTCTACTCACTTACTATGACCGTGGTTTCATCCTTTGTTTTTTTTTCGTGGTCACGCTTTGCACTAATATAAAGACTTAAGGGAAAATAGGCGAATGACTTACGCCGGAGGTCAATTAATGGACGCATAAAGTAAAACTTCTAGTAATGCGCGGTCTCCAGTACATTCAATCCCGTCTCTAATACTCTGCCGATTTTTTTACCAAACAAAATCCCGGGCTCTATTACAGCCCCTTCTCCAATACAACGCGGTTTCAAATGTTAACGTTTGAATCCAGTACAATTTTAATTTTAGCGAATACTGCATGGTCAGTATTACAAATAGGTCTGAGTTCGAGACTTTGAAAACACAACACCCGGGCTCTATTTGAAATTTACCTGTATTTTATTTTATTTCTCTTGACTTTATTCACTATGGGAATGTCAGGGCCAGCTGAATAAATCAATGTGACCCCATTTATATTTTAAAAAGAAATCAATCGTTCAAAAATGTTGACAAATTAAGAATTCGGTTTACTCTAGTCATGTTTCTTTGACGTTTATTTTGTGGTACTTGTACATTATTAATTTCAGAAAATAGTTTCTTCTGGCTTAAGATCAACTGCTTGAGCGCTTCTTTCCCATAAATCCTTCGCAAGCTTCACATTCTGTGCCGTGACTGAAATGCCCTTTTCCTGTGAAAGAATAATAAATATTTGAATCAAATAAATTTCTCAAAAATAATTTCGAGAGAAATTAATTAGTCTCAGCTTACCACACAATCTGCCCAGTAAAGTCCACTCAATTCTTCAACTTCTTCAGCCACAGCTAAATGGATTTGAGTTTGTGCACCTTCCTGTACAGTCTGAAAATATGAACACAACGTATAAGATCACCGTACAAGTTATCACACTGTGTATCTCTCAACCCAAGGTGCGTGGAGTCATTTAACAACTGAGAACATGTATTATTTGAAATGCCAATTCATGTACATTTGGTTTCACGAGTAGTAATTTGGAGAGTGGAACCAGAAGTCATGACAGAGTGGTAATATCCGAGTCGTTTGTAGTTTTTAGTTAAATTTTGCCAACTTACCTTCGCGAATAGACTGAATATGCGAGTTAAGATAGCACAATGCAAAATTTCTTCAGAGTATCGTGAAAAGCTTGTCTTGACTAAACCCGGATGTATAGCGTTGACTGTTAAATCTTTAATTCCGGCTTCTCGGAACCGACGGTCAAGTTCCCTTGTAAACAGAATATTTGCTAATTTGGTTCTGGAATAAACCATGTCTGTTTGGAAGGATTTCTCTGCGTTCAAATTGTCCAAGTCCAAATGTTTGACCAGATTGTGCATGTCCGAAGAAACCATTACGATTCGAGATTTTTCAGTTTTTCTCAGCAGTACTGAAAAATTAAAAAGAAAGTTTGTCAGAATTTATTAAATGTTTTTCTAAACGGCGACTGTTTAGTATTTTACCCAAGAGTAGATTTGTGAGTAAAAACGGCCCGAAATGATTCGCAGCAAAATTAGCTTCCAGTTTGTCTTCTGTGATAATTTTCTTCTCCATTGCAGCTCCGGCATTGTTGACCAGAATATCAAGTCTCGTTTGTTCCGCCAAAATTTTCTTGCTAAATTCCCGCACTGATTTCATTGAAGACAGATCAAGTTTCATGACGGTCAAATCTGCATTCGGAACTTCCTTCTTGATTTCCTCTGTCACACAATAAATATTCAAAATAATCTTGCAATTTGTGGAAAGTCAAAATTTCAGAAACAAATTTCTTTAATTGGACACTGGACTTACCGACAGCTTTCTTCGCCTTATCGAGATTTCGACAAGCCATAATAACTTTACCACCCCGCTTTGCCAAATCTTTGGCAGTTTCAAATCCGATACCGACATTTGAACCAGTCACGATAGCCACTTTCCCATCAATCCTTCGTGAAGTCGATGTTTTCCCACATGTTAATTTCACATAAATTTTGAATGCAATTGGACCCGCAACAAATACGATAAATGGCCAGGAGAGAATTCCAAACCAAAGTGTGATAACTGTAGCAAGGCCCAATAGAGTTTTATAAACTGGATCCCAGTTTGGGATATTTTTAATAAAATCCATTGTGAAATTTAGAAGGAAGTGGATGTGGTCTCTAGGTCTGTAGAAATTACACTAACCGTATGTGTCCAGTAAATTTATGCACTACACATACACATTGACGTACTCTGTCAAGTGCAGGATGACCATCAAAAAATTTGTGTGTAGCGTACAATGTCTGGTGGACATTCATCCTTCTAACCTTGTGACTGTAAAACATTTTTTTACTCGACATAATTATCACTTCTGTCATCATTTTAGTACTGAGTGTGCCAGAAGTAACATCCATTCATATTTGGAGAGCATAGAAAAATATATTCGTCAGTAAATTTGTGACACCTTGTAAACGTATAGGTGCGTTCGTTATCTAATCATTCCCAATAGTAGTATGCAAACGTAATGTTTTAGCCGTAAATAAAATGGTCAATTTATAATTCTAATGGGATAATATATAATATTGTCGGTGTAGATTTATTTGAAATCAATTTAAAAAATGAGATTTTTTTTACTACATAACTACATTATTATTTAAAAAAATAGTTTCTGTTGGCTTAAGATCAACTTCTTGAGCACTCCACTCCCACAA
This sequence comes from Protaphorura quadriocellata, assembly GCA_034698945.1. NCBI lineage: Eukaryota > Metazoa > Arthropoda > Collembola > Poduromorpha > Onychiuridae > Protaphorura > Protaphorura quadriocellata. The sequence continues at coordinate 9,843 of JAQGCA010004299.1, forward strand.
ATCCATCCCAAGCTTCACATTTTGTGCCGTGACTGAAATGCCCGACTCCTGTATAAAATAATAAATAGTTGAATAAAATAAAATTCTGGAAAAAAATCGAACATAGAAATTACTAATTTTAGCATACAACACAATCCACCCAGTAAAGTCCACTTAATTCTTCAACTTCTTCAGACACTGCAAGGTGGATTTGAGTTTGGGCACCTTCCCATGCAGTCTGGAAAATTTATAAATTTATAAGACATTACATCCAAATTTTGAACTAGCAATATTTTGTCATCTTACTTTAGCGAAAAGACGGAGCAGCCGATTGATGATATTCATAAGCCAAATTCCTTCGGCATTTCTTGTAAAATTTGTTTTGACCAAACCGGGGTGTACAGCGTTGACTGTTAAATCTTTAGTTCCGGCTTGTCGGAACCGGCGATCAAGTTCCCTTGTGAATAATATGTTCGCTAATTTGGTTCTGGAACAAACCATGATTAGATTGAAGGATTTTTCAGAGTTCAAATTGTCAAAGTCCAGATGTCTGGTCAGAACATGCAAACGCGATGAGACCATTACGATTCGAGATTTCTCAGTTTTGAATGAAGAGAATTTATTTGATATGGCCAGAGGCCCATTCAAAGGTTTTTTGGTGTAGGTACTAGGCAGTGCGA
>JAQGCA010004300.1:0-10499 GCA_034698945.1 Protaphorura quadriocellata
CTGATCAATTCTATCGGTTTTTATTTGTGTGAAGGCTTTGACCCTACCTAGTAGGGAAATGGTCAAATTATCTTGTATCTATCTATCTAGCTAACAAGCAAACGTATGGATATAAGTTTCCCATTCTATGTACGCCAAACTGAACAGTTTTGAGTCAGTGCAAAATAATGTTTAAAAAAATCCGAAAAGAAATTTCTCATAAGAAATAAACTTCAAAATCCAAAAATATTAAAGTTTCAAACAAAAAAAATTTGAAAAAAAATTTCTACACCTTTGTCATAAAAGCAATTTGGATTTCTTTTCCAATTTTGAATATAATTTTTTTAATTTCTTCTTCTGAATTTTGATATTTTTTAGAAATTTTAAGATTTTTAGATTTTGAATTTTATTTATTTTGAGAAATTTTGAACTTAATTTTTTTAGGATTTTTTTAACTTTTTGTTTTGTATGCACTGACGTCAACAAATATTTAATTCAGTTTTGTGACGCGCTAATTTCAAAGTTGTCTATGAGATAAGAAACGCCCTGTATACTGGTCCCCTCCATATGACATCCAGCGATCGGCCATTTTTACCAATGACAGTCGCACACCGCACGTAGAGGCAGATAGATAGATACCGTAAATCACCTAAAAAGCGTCTGGGGCTTTATTTCAAAACGACACCAGCTGACCCGGCGCTTATTTGAGCACTGGGGTGATGCAAACTACGCCCCCTTTAACCTATCTCGTGAGCCGGAGTTCGGAGTACGGTTTACGGTGTAACTTCTTTTTGTTCCGTCAAACATTTCAGGGTTGACTGTTGCGAACAAGCGGACCGTGTTTAATAACAGTTAAATAATAATTGTTTAGTAGAGCTTAATAACAACACTTGTAAAGTGAAGAATTTGTGATTAATTTTGAAATTTGAAAAAACAATTGAATTTAATTTGACACTTCGTGATTAACCATTCTTTAACATTTTCATTAAACGTGAGCTTCGTATTAGCCAATTTATTATTCGGAAGAATTGAATTGAATATTTCAATCGATCTAATTTCAAATGTTTTCAAAAACGAACTCGTCCTTATATTTATCAACCTGTGGGATCTGCTATTGGTACAACTAGGGTCAATGAATAAATCCTTCTAGTGACTGTTTGACTCTGTGCTCAGAATGTTTTTCTTTGTTTTGTGTGATTTATTTGTGATACTCTTCACCTTACACGTTTGCACCGGACTTTGCACAGCACCGAGATGTGGCCAATTTGACGTCTCCTTTCCTTACTACTTCAATCTGTGGTACCGTTTGGGTACCAAAAACTTACATTTCCTTCTTGCTCTCTAGATATCGAAGCAGGTGCTGGATCATATTGTATGCTAGTACACTGCAGTAAATCGAAACTCCTGCCAGAACAAGAACAAGCACTGTCAGCACTATCCAATAGATTGTGGTCCACATGACATTACAAATTTCTGAAAAGCAAAAAATAGAAATACGATGTTTTAAAATTCATTAGCCTCTAGTGTGGGAAATACAAGTTATGTAAGATACTGACGATGAGAAGTAATACCGGTATAGGTATACCCACTACGTCTTAGCCTAGGTTTAAGGAGTAATTGCAATGGGTTATCAAATCACAATTACAAATTGAAAAATATTCGATGTTATTCAGGAAATTAGTGGCAATGACTTCCAATTTTTGTCCAACGTTTTGAAACTCATCGATGGACGTTAGAAAAAGACGACAACTTTAAACTTACAAAACAAAAGAGAACGGTGATGAAAGAAGTTTATGGGCATTTAACCTCAAATTGATTGATTGTGGACGGTGATTACTATCCGTCCGATACCGTATTATACAACAATGAATTAGAATTTAACTCTTTCCGTTAATCTGCCTGACACGATCCATACTAATAATTAATTATAATTGTGGTCACTACTCACTACTGAGTCATTACACAGCACACATACTCATATACTCTTTAGTGTTTGTGTCTTGACGTTTTATATTGTTTCTTCCGAGAGTCGACATCACAACACCAATTCCGAATTCCAGTGTGCAACTTCGCTTTGAATTTTTAAGGTCTCCGAATGGGTAAAAGTCATCGTGGAGTACGATATCATGACCTTCCCTAGTGCCAATTATTTGCATGCGAGGATTCGTGAATTGGTCGAATGAGTTGACTTCCTGTCTTAGACCGTATATTAATTTGACTTCTGTGCGAATACCCTCCTTCAACTTCAACCCGATTTCAATAATTTCATATAGAAATCGAAGTGAGGGGTCACACCATATACTTAACTGCCATATATACCCAAAATTCGTCAATCAACAGCTGAAATAATTATTACTACCTGGAACCCGTATGGATTCCATATTCGGCTCTCATTTGGCGTTATTTGCATCACTAAACATCAAATTATGTGTAATTAAAAAATTACATGTAAACGAAATGACGCCGTAATTTAATTCCGGTTACCCGTACACTGACGTTTACTATACTTCAACACAACCCAAAGTTGAATCGTCTCGCCGGGAACTCAGTTAAAACGAAATTACAGAATACAGCATTAGATAATTAATACTCTGGTGCACAATCTTAACCTTTCGGTATGATACTAGTTGCAGTTAGCTACGGAATTGTTTTTAATTTCCTCTAGTCTCGAAGTAATTCTGAGGTATTCCCTTGGAATTATACGACTTTTTTATTAGGTAATAGAAACAGTCAAATTCCCACAAACTTCATAGCAGTATATACGAAATCACTATGGACGTCATCCACTGAACTGACAATATCCGTGGCAGAGAATTTTCATTTTCATTCAAAATAATAAAGATTCCACAATCTAACATTATTGATGGGACAAGACATACATGACCCGAATCTCGGTTATCCACTCGCGCCGGTGCATGCCTTCATAAAACCTTAACCTTTCCCCGATGATCCTGAAAGTTCTAAAATGACGCAATTAGCACATTTAGATTACTACTAATAGATGTTACTTACATTTGAATTGACACGCAACAAATACTTCTAGCACAACACACCAAACAACGAAACTCTTTATATATATTCCTTCTAATAAATCTAACTAGAAATCACATTTTCAAAAGAATTGTGAATGTGACGCATGAGTAATTAAGTCCATCTACCCTAAAAGTTATAATTAGTCGGAATAATCAACACGGCACGGAAAACTTTGATGTGTCATTACAATTGGTCTATAGGTCTACCATTTCCCCATCTCCACACTACTACTCTCCTATTCTATTTATTCTACTTAGGCGTGATCACATTATTATCAATCTGCTGCCTAACACGAACCTGTAGATACGTCCCATTGCGTAAGCATAATGATGTTGTTATCGCTGATATCTATTAGATATTTCTAACTGAAACTAAACTACGAAAGGATTTAAATCCAGGCGGCCTACGAGCAGCTAGAGTTGACATTGAATTATATAACACAAAAAGGATTTTTGGCATATCTGAATCCTTCCTTTTAAAATCGACAAGGACTCGTATGCATATATAGGTAGTAGAACCCCAGTAGCAGTAGTTTAGTAACAAGACTTCTCTTTTCTTAATGACCTCGCTCGGTCTATAGACGAAGCAGATAACATAACATTACATAGCATGCTGGTTCGTGTGTACATTTATTTGCATGTGCGAAAGCTGGATTTTGTAGCAGAGTAAGATTCAAAAGTGTTCTCGGCATGCACGCACATTATTAGCACAATCCGGACTGCATTGCAGATTAATGCAGATTTCGGCTACATTAAAACTAGACAGGAAAGTACAGGCGGGGTAAAGTGAGATTTTGAAGGCTACGCACGCTTTTATGTAAAGTAATATTATATTTTTTAGTTAATCAATCAATTGATTAAGAATTTTATTAAACTATCAGACTAATCTCTCAAGCACGTTAGTTAAGGCTGAACTCAGTTAATTTAAAAGGTTGGTTGCGTTAATGTTGAGGCAATAAGGTGTCACCATTTACGCTATATACTACAAAGTGGTTAATCACATCAGACTCCGAATTATTTGAGTCATAATGCATTTCTCAAGTAAAATTCCAAGTCTGATCTGATTCCGATATATGAACCACATTACGTCGAAGTATGCTACCGCGTTTCCGCGGTGAAAATATTAAATCCATTTTAGACAATTTAATTAGGGAAGCCTTTGCTGAAGATGTTATATTTGTCAGAGTAATGGCAAAGAGCAATGTGTTTCTTTTGTGCATATACAATTTGTTTTATATAATTTTTATTTCACATAATATGAGATTTCAGACTTGCACGAGAGGCAGTAAGATTCATAGTTTCATTTGCCCTGACATAATTTGTTCGTACAAATCCTTGGTAAGTGGCACATATGCTCTGTTCAAAAAGAAATATATTTGATCCTGATGACGACCGGTAGTTATGTCATAACCATCTTTTTGTAAGTCGGTTTTCTTCATTTTGTATGTCCCTTGAAAATATAGACAACAAATATTAATCCGACTGTGATTTATTACAATACAGTGCATAATTACCACTACAAATAGCTTTACAGATCTGCGGGTACCTGTAATCTCAATTTCCTTAGAAATTCGCACGAAAAGTGGGACCGCATAAGAAGGAAGAGATTTGACAATTTCTTCAGTTATTTTGCTTAAGTCTAAGGAACCATTTGAATCCGCTATGACGGCCATACCAGCTTGACCATCAGTTTCTGGAATTTTGACTCCGAAAACGACAACATCTCTGAGACCGGCGCAATTGCTGATAACATATTCGACCTCTGCCGTTGAAACATTTTCACTCTTCCACCTAAACGTGTCACCCATTCTATCCTTGAAGTAATAGTACCCTCGCTCATCTCTCACAAAAAGGTCACCTAAAGCCGTCAAACATGACCGAATTGAAGTGGTCCATTTCCACATACTTAAAATGAGAATTGAATTAAAATGTTCAAACCAGTTCTAAATGCCGCATCGCCCTTTTTAAAAACATTCTCAATAATCTTTTTCTTCGTCGCAGACTCGTTCCCGGCATAACTAAAAATAATTGAAATAAAAATTGAATTCAATAATAAATTATTATGTGTTAGAGTAAGTGTTTCGGCGACATTGATTTTCACCCCTTAAAATCTCTGAAGGGATGACCCATTGCAATGGCGGCAACTAATTCTCCTGGCTCATTAGGTTTGCATTGTGTGATTAGTCCAGTTTTTGAGTCACGAATTGGCTCGCTCTGTCCATCCAATTTTATAACCGTAAATGATAACATGTTTTTGAGTAAGGGCGGTATGAATCCAACTGCGCCGACTTGACCGGTGAAATTTACTATAATTTAACGTATATGTTTAAGTTTTGAGGAGTTCACGTAGCTAACTTCTGAAGATTTGGCTTGATATTTACCAAAATTGGCATTTCCTTCCGTCGAGCCGTAAGTCTCACAGATTTGTTTGATTCTGAACCTCTCTACAAATTCTTCCCAAATCTCCGCCCTCAAACCGTTTCCGAACATAAACCGTACCGTGTGTTGTTTCTCTTCTGGGCTTGGTGGTTGGCGTAAAAGATAACGACAGGTTTCACCCATGTATTGCGCTCCCTTTTTAGAAAATATAGCGGAATTACAAAATGTTAGATTCTCAATGAGACTAAAGATGTCACCGATAAAAGTAGGCGGCAACCTGCCAAAAATTGGATAAGTATTTTTCGAATCTTTCATTTAAACAATTTAATTCAACTGACCGTCACTTTGTACTTTATACAGTCTTTCCAAAAGTTTTTTGCTGAGAATTTTTGACGAAGAACCAGAGTCGAACCACCAATCAATGTTTGTGAACAGGCCAAAATGCCTCCGGCAGTATGGAATAAAGGAAGCGACGTGTAGAGAATATCATTTTCATAGGTTGGATACAAATGTTTTCCAGCAATTGCGCCCATGAAAAATCTAAAAAGGCGACAAATGGTCCTATAAAATTTGCTTGGAATTAAATTCTGCTAAGCACAGATGGTCCTGATAAAACTGTAATTATGACTATGATTGCGATACTGAACGTTTATTTCTGTCCTTGAAGCATTGCTCGCGGTTTGGACATGATAAAATTAAAAAAGTTTTGCACCTGGAATGCCTTATGACCGCAGCTTTGGGTAAGCCGGTTGTTCCACTCGTAAAAATAAAGAAGAGAGGATCTAGAAAGCCGATCGATTCGGACGTTGCGGGTGAATTCGCCGATACACTTGGATTAATTCGGTCGTCTAAATCCTTAGCATCCTTCAAAACTCCTCGGTCTCCTTGCCCAGTGCCATAGACCGGGACCTTTGTTCCACCATTCGGATAAATCTCTTCAATGGCTTAATAATAAAACATTTTTATAATAACGAAGAATGCAAATAAAGGTGCTTTACTATATTTCCAAATTATGAAAGCTGGTCGACGCTACGTTTTTTACCTTTCGCAAGTTCGTAACCACAAATAATTGCTTTTGGCTGAGAGATTTCTAAACAATGTTTCAGAGGCGAAAGTCTGAGGTTAAAATTTATTAAGGCCGGCACAACTCCGATCTACAGAACCCGACCAAAAATTTTATTTTTCTATTTTTAAGAACTTAATTATCGTTTTCTTACTTTGCTAAGCCCCAACCACATACATATATATTCTGGTCGATTATCCATGAGTAAAGCAACGGTGTCATTTCCTTTAAGACCTTCCTTTATAAAGAAATTTCCAATACGATTGCTAGTTTCGTACACCTTCAAATGTAATGAAAAGTTTATTTTATTTTGCGTCGCATGGAACACAATGACAATACAATTTACCTGTCCAAATGTCCATTTCTGGTCTTCAAAGTACATGCAAGTTTTGTCAGGATTCTTCCTAGCATAGTCGTCAAAATATTTCCCTACACTTCCTCCAGCCCTTTCAACTTTCTTAAGCTGAATTAAACTTTTACCGTAACTGGACGCCAACCTGTTAAATCCAGTTGAAAATTGAAAATAGAATTATATTCCACCTTCGCTAAACTTTCTCTAAATATTTTAAAACAGTTTACCTCAGTGTATCTGGTATACTTTTCAAAATATTTAAAACCATTATATTTAAATTTAAAAATAGTTTGGTCAAGGAATTCAAATAAATGACAAAAGTAAATTTGGTTATGTACAGAATCAGGCTACTCTGTGTATTGAGTTCTGACACATTGGTGTAATGGAAATTAAGTTCAATTGAGACTGAGATTGAAGCCCAAGAGTTTAGCATAAACATTTATAAAGATGAATTGACATTCAGTTTGTCGACTCACTGTTTGTGTAGTATTAATGATAAGTATACAGAAGTGAATTCTAATTCATAATATCAACGGGAATGACAGACCTACCGAACTATACGTCATTGATGTCATAACATTCACATATTATCCCATGGTAGAATTTAAAATATTTCAATTATCCAACGTCTCAATATTAATATGAATAAATATAATTTCTCGAAGTATTCAATAACAATATTTCTAAAACTGTGAATTTTTTGTTCGGACCAAATATAAAATTCCAATTCCCACAATCATAGATATTAAACTTAAAAAATCTTTTAATTTGCCCACCTTCTTTTGGAAATAAATAATTACCTCTTTCTCTCTGTTTGATAGAATTGTGAAAAATATGAAAGTGAGAGTGAGCCGAAATGACCTTTCCTCGATTAGATTATAAACTACGCCACCATCCAGTGGGTAAAGTCTAATTAGTTCAAAAGTTTATCTTGTTCATAGTCGGCTCGAACGTCCAATGATATTGGTTTTCAGCTTGCTCATTTAAGATTGAAATGATCTTGGGTAATGATAAAGTCATCATTTAATATGAATTCTACGCGTAGCTAGGCTGGTGCAGGAAAACTTTTAACTCCTTTAACCAAAACTTAGAATGTTGTAGCAAAAGCGACACTCCCCGGTGACGCCTCTTTATTTTTCGAAACCCCTGTTCATACCATGCTTTTTTGTTGGAATATTGTAACACCCAATGGAAATCCATTTGGTTATTGTACTGAACTGTTTGGGCTATGGAACTTTATGAGATTAATACAAATTTCTCTCACTCCGACTCTGTATTTTTGTCATTTGACAACGGCAGTATTTTGACAAGTAAACTGTCTAAATATTTCTTTCCGACTGCATGAGTTCAACCGGTATACCCAGAATACCTTCAACCCCAATGGTTATGCTACGCGAATTCGGAGAAATCCAAAAAATTGATGGATAAATGCTGAAGTTCTGTTCAAAGAGAAACAGATTTAATCGGCGGGGGAATCGGAGAATATCAGATGAACGGCTACAAAGTTAGAAGAATCCACCTTCAACTTCTTTGGGGTCCAGGAGTTTTGTTCCTATTTTTCACACATACGCTAAATTTTTATTATACTGAGACCACTGAGACGTAAATTTTGCGATGGACAACTTGGCCATCCCGTAAATTTATACGACGGTTTGGCTGCTCTCTTCAAATGCAAATTCCTGACGTCACTCCCTCGCTGGAACATTGAACATTTGACCAAGTTGATTCAAAACCAAATAAAGAAAACACGAATGAACCGAATTATGGAAAAAACTTTGGAATGGCTATGATAAAGATAGAGAAATGGGTTAAGAATGAAACATCGACAGTTTTTTTCGTATCGTTAAAAATTATCAATTTCTAAGAATTAGTAGTACACAATAAAGGAGCTTATTAACCGATACAAAAGGAGGTCAAGCATTGCTCAATAACCTTCAATATCAATATAAGTAGTTGTGTAACTAGAAAATATTCTCCACGTATTTGCTATTATAATACTAGAGTCCTCTTTAAAATAAGGAATTAGAATCAAACTTTAAGATTCTGAAATTGGAGGCCAAGTATATAATGCCTCAACAGTTTTATGTAATTTATACGTCTTACGAGGCCGGTTTGTAGTAATTGTAACTGTGCCAAACATTTTCGTGCAATTTCAGAGGAAATCAGTGACCTAATTACGAATACTACCGCCTGCAAATAAAGCGTATAACTGAAAAAATAATTATCTCATGTACACGTGCAAAACGAGGTTACGATTTTGCATCACAAAAATTGTGTTGATTTCTCAAGACGGACACGGAAAGTAAGTTTGAGTCTGAATTCCTTATCTGCACCGACATTTCACTTGGAAAAGTGAAGAATCCGTAAAATATGTCAGGTCCACGCATATTTTCCTAAATATAAACAATCTGAGGTGATTTCATGTTCCCCACATGGTTTGAACATAAACAGAACATGAGATGATCCTCGGACGGACGACTTGGGGTGTTGTTCTGTTTAACTACCCGTCATGGGGAATTGAAAGCCTGTCTATCTCAGCGATTGAGAACTTTACGACTTGGCCAATCGCCAACTGAAGAAAAAAATATTCTGCACCAGGGGCAAGCTTTCATTCTTCATCTTTTCTTCAACCTCTTGTCAGCCAGTCATATTCTAACGAATTTCACAAAAAGGGTGTTGTCCAGCTAAGCTCCGTAAACTTTTCCCGTGAAATAAACTTTTAGTTTCCTATTTTGTTTTGTGAATTGGAAGCGAAGATGGCCACGGCGGATAGTATTTCCATTTCGGACAGAATGTCCAGTTCTTCTTCCCTTTATGTTCCACCGCGGTTGAAGACTACGACGATTTCAACTATCGCCGTGAAATGCTTTGAGTCAAGGATGGTCATCGCTCTACTTCAGGTTTCATTACTTCCAACTTATAAGCATTTTTTCGTTAATAAAAGGCATATATCAAATGCCTTTTATAAATCTTCATAGAATTTTTATATTATAGGTATGTCAATAATATAATAGTACAAATAGTGTTCCCACGCCGGTTCTTGAAGAAGTTGAGTAGCAAGCTACGAAGCTGCAGTTGATATCACTTAAATTATCTATAGATACAAAAGAGCTCGTCTCATCCCGCCCCGTTGTTATGGGAAAATGCACGAGCCCTAGTTACAACCGGCCTTGAGCTTCTGTGAAGAAACATTTCCAAATCAACACAAGGTTAAAATACCAATGAAATGTGAATTCAAGATTCAAGATTTGTTTATTCACATGTCACAGCATAACATTCCTCACAACAATAGGAATAAATCCCAATTGATCAAAAAATGAAAATTCTTCTTTGGTAGTTTCAGCGAAATATTGGACCCCTAAATTAAGTTTACGCCATACAACACAAGCTAAAGAATTAGATTGGGCGAATAAAGTAATGTCTCACTTGATTTTACTATCAATTTGCCATCCTTCCTTGAGTCAATTGAATTTAAGTAGAGGAAATTAACAAAAGTCATCGGTCTTGAAGAATATATCAAGTGAACAGTCTCTAACTCGTCGTCGTCTTGGGAGACCTTGTATTCTTCTAAACTTGCAAAAAGAATTCAATATTTTCCCATTTGACTTCAGTATTTAAAATATACAGGGTGTTTCTGAAATATGTACCCCCCTTTTGAAATTAAATATCTTCCAAACGGTTCAATGGATTTGGG
>JAQGCA010004301.1:0-10498 GCA_034698945.1 Protaphorura quadriocellata
AACAATCAATGGGGCAGGTCAATTCCCTTTTAGTAAACTTTAAAACGAAATGCGCTTCTAGGGTCTCACCAGTACCACTACTAACTAGATGACCGACATTCTCTTTGGGTTTCTAAATTTGGATGTGTAAAAATGTAGATATTCAGTTTATAAATTCAAAATGAAATGATGTATAGTAGGATGAACCATTAAATGGGACGTATTCCTATGAGGACATATGGTATCTTTTGGATTTATATAGTATTTTGAAGGAATAGGTGAAACTGTGAAAATTATTTTGAGAAGTGAGAATGAATCACTGGAAACCGCACACGGTTGAAGCGGAATTGAAACGAAATGTGTAATTATCTAATGCTAGTGAATTATTGTAGAAATATTTGTTAAGGTTAAAAAAATTATTTTACAAGTTTAAGGACAATTATTAAGTTAAAGTAACAAACGACGAGACGTCGTTCATAAAAAAAAGATGTATTCGGAAGTAATGAAATAGATTTTAATGTGAAGGAATGCTGAGCAAGCATTCCTCAACGGAAGTAATGTTCGTGATGAAATGATGATTAACCATTCTAATATTGTAATGTCAATGTTAGTTTATGTTATTAATAATTATGTCCGGTTAGCATTTGTATAAAAGGATTTGTGAATTAATAAATTGGATCGATCAATCTATCAGATCAAGTATAATTACTAAGCTACACCAGTCTATTCATCAGTCTAAGTCAATTATATTTTTAACTAATTACATTACATACTTCTCTGTATGTAACAATAATTACCGGCGACCACTTGGTAGGGAACAAATGGTCTCCTATGTATAGTGGTTCCGTGTCGCCACATCTTACCTCACGTCATATTAGATGCCCGTTACAATAGTCGCCAATACCGGTTTCACAGAACTGAGAAGTATTTCTGCATACACTTTCTAATGTGTTATTTCCGTATTACGCATCTAAGTAAGGTGGTCGTGCAATGCAGGTGGTTGTGGAGGCAATTCTTATAGAAGAAATGAATACGGAGTTAAGCCCCATGTATACCATTCGGAAATGTTAGTATATCCAAGTCCTGAAATCATGTGTATTCAAGTTCCCAAAGTCACTCAAAATCACTTTTATTAAACGTGTAATTATTAATATTTAATTAGATGATGCTCGAAGGAATACTACAATTGTGGAGAAGATTTTCTGGATTTCCTTTAATTTAATTTATTTGCCGGCCAAAATGCGAGACCAAAACCTAGAACAAAAGTTTATATCCAGCTAACAATAACTGACCTATTTTACACACATTTAAAAAAAAATTTGGTCATGAAACCAGTTTTTGCCATGAAGGATATGATATTTCCACTATTAAAATAGGTATTAACGTAAAACTTGGTAAGAATGAAAACGAATGAAAATAGACAAAATACGTAAGATTCAGATTATTTTAGTAGAAGTTTAATGAGCATTCCATTGCATTCCAAAAATTATTTGTTCTGAAGCGATCCCCTCGTTAGAATGACTGTACGGATTTCCTATTTCTGTTCTGGAGCTGTTGAATTTATCTAGTTTTATTTGACTATTGGGAAAATTTATTTTACAAGTTTTTCGTAAACTCGACATTGTCTACACAACCCATTCGGGACATATAAAAAAAATTGGGTTCTGAATTTAATTTAGAGGATTCAAGCTTCAACCCTTACTTCAGGCCGAAGGCTCTTGAAATGCACGCAACACTTAAAGACGATAATGTAAACAGAAATTTTTATCCGAGCACTCGAACCCTCTACTTTGACCCAATTTCGTCAGATTTATTATTACGTTCCGTGATTTTGCGCATGTTTATCTAGTCTATTTAATAGTAGAGCACACGCTAGCAACACCCCGTCCTGGGTACAGAAAACTAGAACACGAGCCACAATGTAATAATTAGTTTTGTTCATTTGTAAACTTGACTGCCTGTCTGTCTGTCTCCATTGTTCTTTGGAAACAAAGAAGCAAGCGTGATAATGATTTGAGTTTGCACTTGGAGGACATAGGATCCATTGTGGGACTGGAAATTAATGTTGGCAATAAAATTGAACAATTCCTTCCAGCACATTTCATGTAAACTGTAAACTTAACCATTTTAATTGGATCCGAAGATAGAAGGCAACGTAGGTGGAATTAGAATTAGAATCCACCAGAAATGTGAGTCGGTTACTGAGTAAATTTAGTGGCGATTTATATCTAAGAGAGTTTACAAGCATCAATTTAAACGAGGCTGGGAATATGAGATGGGTGGTTCTATTATTTTGAGGAGACAAAAATTTCGAATATTTATTGAACCAGCTTACACAATAAAACATACTTTTAGAAGTAAATTCTAATTTTGGAATTACTGCAGAAATTAAGCTGCATATATTACGGGTCAAGCCAGAAGGTTAAATATTCTACGGTCGGCGCATTAACTACAGCAATATTTGGTACGCATTTTAAACAAATAATTTGCAGTAATTTAGGTATAATATTGGCGTTTAAAAATATGTATCTCGAAGGATTATTGCCAGAGAAATAGCAATGACGCACATTGCAGTAGGAAGTGGTTTCTGAGCATAAAATTGTTATAGTTTGAAGAACACTTCAAACTCCATCAAAAGTTTGAAATTTGTGTGATTTCTTTTTGAAAATACTAGTTTCGTTAAAAGTTTTACATTTACACATTTGTTCTGCATTAGGGGACTCCGACGACTCATATCCAGTTTAATCTGAGTAATCAGTCAGAATGTCATATTTCCAAATACTCTTCCGCCAACTAATCTAACTTGTAATTTTGTGATATCAAATTTTATTTTCATTCTGCAATGCAACCTATACTCGAAAATTATCTACAGCCATCTCATTTCTATAACTTACTAATACCCGGCCGCCTAGGTCAGGTTTCAATAAAAGGCGTGGCTCGTAACCTCTTACCCCTCCCCCCTGTGCAGCCTAATCTTGGGGAGTCGGAGAAAACCTGAGATATGCATTTAGTAGAGAACCATATATAAGGGATCTACAACCTTAACATCCGATGCGCGCAGCTGTACTGACGAGTACTTAAGTAAAAATCGGCATGAAGAAACTGATTTTTGAAAACCTTATCTTTGAAGGGTTTTTCAACCCAAACACTCCCAAAATAATTATTTACTAAAAATTATTTTTCAACGGTCGAGTTTTCACTTGCAAAACATTTACAGGAATAACAATCAGGGATATTTCAATTTGAAGTCAAGGTTTACTTCCTCCAGACTGATTTTTAAGAAGTGTATAAAAATTTACTAAATAAGTTAGGGAGATCTTAATCAGTTTCCTCACGTCATTTGGGGACCAGACCGCTACGCCTTTTGTGTCCACGTCATCCTCACTTGTAGCAACCGGGGAATTTAGGGAATTTTGAATATAGACTATATTTGAAACTCCCTAGTAGCAACGATGGATTTTCAAAAATATTTTGGGCGTGTTTTGGAAAACTCTTCAAATCAGTCAGTTTCTTTATGCCCAATTTTACTTAATCGGCCGTTAGGCGCGTATCGGATTTTGAAGTGGAATAGGCTCCCTGGCCTGGATGCTTTATGAGATTCTCTACAAAATGTATCGAAGGTTTTCTCTGACTCCCCCAGATTAAGCTGCGAGGGGCAAAATGTTTCGAGCTACTCTGTGTATTAAGACCTTGTATGTATTCTTACTATGAACTTCAAAAACAATTAGTAAATTCTTTTGAAATTCAGTAGATTGAAATCAATCTTGCGTCAACCGCGGAGGAGTGAGTGCAATCTCGTCGGTAGTGCAGAATAAAGCCAATTTGAGTTGTCGCCGGTAGAAGATGAGTCTATTAAATTAAAGAAGCTTTTTGAGTAAACGGAAGTTGCAGTGGCTCAGACTTCATTCGTGGCGATAATCGAATTTACTCTTCTCTTTGACTCAGTCTAAAAAATAGGTGTTACTATTTTTTCTAGTGGTTACGAGATACGAAAGCTCTTTCTCCAGGTAAGCTGATAGTCACCAAATAAACTCGATTTCGTTTATCTTTCGAAACTTGTGATCCACGAGCGTAGGAACATAAAATGAAGTCAGGGCGTTAGAATATCCCTGAGCGCACATTAAGTCGTATCGAACCGTAACGTAACCTACTCTCCACGCCATTGAAAATTAGAATATATTGGGGAGATTCTAGTGAACTACGTCAATTGAATAACAGAATTCGAAATACGCAACTTATTTGTACGCATTTTTAAGGCTTCCATTACAAAGTCCAATGTTCCCACCGAAATCAAGAACAAAAGTTTTAGAAACTCTCTGACTTTTGCAAAGCTAGGGCATTCTCGTCAACAAGGAAACCTTGGAGTCGGAGTCGATCCGAGGTGTATGTACTACGGAATACTACTATGAGCAAAAATCGAACATGAAACAAATACTTCATCATCAGCTCTGATTGGTGACACTTGCAAGCAGACACGATCTCTTGCTCGTAATAATCTTTTGTAATAAATCTTAATACATTTGTTCGTATCAGTGAACATCATCAGTCAAAATCATGACTCATTAATTAGGCAACGTGTCCAATCTCTTATCTAGTCTTGGCATTCTAATACATTACTTTATACCGGGTGCCCCGAAAGACGAACACTTAAGACAATGCGAGCACTCCTGCTAGGTTAGATAAAACTACGGGTCCTGATTCTCTTTCACTTTTTAATTATTCGTGATTCTGTGCTTTTGCCTTTTCCGAAACTTATAACGGTTTTTCAGAAATCCGAAGAATACTAGAATAAGTTCTGAAAAAAAGTACTTTATTTGGAATGTATTGTTCAAACCAACTCAGGGGGTGCTGATCAGGTATCGAATGATGAGCCACGCTACCTGCAAAACTTGGTTATAAATTAGTAATTTCATGTTAAACAAAAATTATTTTGAGAGACTTCTGTCCAAGGAACTTGAATATAACATGGTACACGATCCAAGAATTTCCAACTACCATTTTCGGAAAGTATGCTTGCGACTTAAATCTATTTTTAATTATTCCATAAGAACTGCCTCACAACTACCTGCGTTGCACGACCACTTTAGTTAGATGCACAATACAAAAATAACACTTATGGAAGTGCATGCAGAAATTCTTGCTTAGCTGTGTGGAACCCCTAGTGGCGATGACTTTAAGGGGTTTCTAAAATGACGTGGATTTGGATATGGCTTCACAAAACCATTATAACATAATCGACCACTTGTTCTCTACCAGGTGGTCACCTGGCTCAGGTAGCCGATCAATTGGTCTTAGTAAAGAAATGTAAAGCGATCCACTTTCTTTTTGTAAATTTCCATCCTCTGCTTTTATTCGCATTATACAATTTTACTCATTTCATTTCTATGATTTCGCTTTCAGTCTATGAGTTAAATTAAAATAATATCGATTTCTGTTATATTTGCAGATTTTCTTTTGTAGCCTGAAAGTTAATCCACTTCACCGTTAAAGCGAAAGCCGTACCCGCAATCACATCGACCACGGCGAATTATACACATTCCGTGCACTATCAAACACCTTTAAAACGCTGCCACATTTTTATGGCCGGAAATTGTCACCTGCTATGATAAGCTACATTTTAGTTGGGAATTCAGTGTCGATGTACTCGGAAGTTTGCGACTGCGGCCATTGCCATCATTCCTGATACTGTATAGAACTTGTACCACTATTACTATTACTTCTACTTCTACAACTAAAACTCTCAAGAAGATTGAAGTTTGTTTGGAAAAGTTTCTTTCTGTAAACCACCTTCACTTCCTTCCTCTAAGAAGTTTTGGACTGCAAGTAGTTGAAACTTCTTTCCGTTTCGGTTTTCGTTTCCTGCGTCCATCTCAGCATATTCTTCCTTCCTTCCTAGACATGGAATGAGCTTATAAGCTTAAGCTTATGAATGATATCGATCTACTTCTACGACTTCAACTTTTCTTCGCAGTGATATCCAAATCTTTCGTCACTCTGTTCCGTAAGTCTACCAACTTCCGCCTTTGTATTCCTTCATTCTTGGCAAAGGCACTCAGCTCAAAGAATTTCAGACAATCATTTATTTCCTTTCTTTTGAAACCTTTTAATCATGGGTGGAAGTTAACCTGGACTGACAGAACCTTGGAATTATTCCAAAGTCCATTTCCAAGCCTAAAATTTTTTGTGCAGTGAAGTGCATTGTTAGGAAAACGATATTTGGACGTCAAAGGAAAAAGTTGAGTCATAAGCTCAACTACTAAGGAATTCTGAAGGTGGAAAGGAAGAGATATTGAGTTTTGTGATGTGAAAGGAATTTCACTTTCTTTAAAGCTTCACGACCTGGAAGTTCAAAATAATTCTCAGGTTGGAATAACTCGACCAGAAATGTAGAGTTAGACCTTGTCGAAACTTTTATTTCTCTTGGAATTCCGGAACAGCACAAACAACAAAGGAATTCGTCATTTGTCTTAAATTTTGACTACGTAGAAAATTACAAACGAAAGTATTGTTAGTCGAGACTACAGAATTTTCCTTTTCTCACTCAAAGTAGGTCAAACTTTTGTTCTCATTAAAAAGGGATGTATATTCTGTACCCTTAATGGCACTTATGGGCGAAGTTATTTCTGGTTCTAGACTAATATTCTAAATTATTTGAGATGTTTCTTCAACTAATAGGTTGAAATTATATTTGGTATATCTATGAATAAAAATTCATAGTGGGCGCATCATTTCTGAAAACACTTACTCTGGGAGGCTTCAGAACTATCGTATTTTGGAACTATGAAAGTTTAGAGCAACCAATATTTTAGAAATTCTAATGACTATAAAGTTTATGCCGTAGGCAAACATGTGGTGATTTAAGTGAAATAGTGCATCAATTAAAAGATTTGAAGTTGTAAATATTATAAAATTATGAGTTTTTCTAATTCCCCAATTGACTCTTCACAGGTTTCATTTCGTAAGTGCATAAGTTTTGGTAATTCTTTGAAAGTAATTTTTACTTGAGTTTGTCTTTGTTTGAGTTTGTCTAAGTTTCGCACACATTCAAGTGTGCTTACAAATTGCTTGGAATAACTCCAACGAGTCTCGGGCAATTTCGTAATTACCATCTCTCATTTGTTGGGAACAGAAAATACCATAAATCACGAATTAGAGCATGTACTAATAATTTTTTCAAACCTCCTTCGAAAGGTTTCTGCATTGTTAAATCCCTGCGTATTCATAGATCCAAAATATTTTTACGAAATGCTTTCAATCTGTGATTTACGGTAATAATTAAAGAAAAACTACTTTAGTCTTTTTTCGCTGAAATTGAGTTGCCCGTACCCGTGATCGTCATAAATTCATGGTGAAGTGTTGAATATATTTACATTTAATTTAGATTTGTATTATGCTGACGCTTATCTAATTTAAATGCTCAGAAATTAATAAATTGTGGAACTAGAAAATAGGAAACCTCTCAACGCAACCTAAATTTATCGCTTTACTAAGTAATTGATTAAATAGATAGATTGACTTGGGTTTGTAAAATTTATTTATTCTGGTATGGAGAAACTCTAGATTTTTCTAGTTTAAGCCATTACTAATTATTTTAGTCACTCATCTCCGATTGAAACATAAAGACAGGGTTTTCCTGTTTTTTCCTTATCTAGCAAGACTAGCTACAATACAAAAACTTGATTCGGCAAATGATATGTCTTTCTTAAATCTAAGATGTCAATGTACTCATCCAATAAGCAATTATTAATTTAATTTGTATATTATGCAGACTCTGTACGAATCTAATTTTAAAACTAAGACTTCTGACTTATTTTTGTTCAGAGAATATTACTTCGAAATTATATGAGCGAGGCTTCACACAATTTTTTTTAGGAAAACTACATTGAACAAGAAGAATAATTCTGTAATTTGAATTAGGTAAAAATTCTTACAACCATACATGAGTTTGTACCGACGAATTAATTGGGCATTAGATCATGACATAATTATTCAAATTAGTTGTGTCATATTTCTCGGGTTTATCGACGAAAATGGGAAATGTCCGAGAGATACCCTGCGAATAGCCAATGTACTAGATTGGCTAAATGACTAAATCAGGGTGTTGACCAGTGGACGGTGTCTGGTGTATATGACTAAATTAGGCTATTTGCCAATGGACTGGATTGGCTTTAAAAGACTAAATCAAAAATAGCCTGGATTGGCTAAATCACTACGACACATGTAGTCAGCAAAAATATAACACGTTCCTTTCATGTACACGATTTCCTCAGTAGTATAGTGGTGTAGATTCACTTTCTCAAACAAATGAAACTTGAACTATATGTGATGTGTGATATAAGACACAGAGTCAAATTAGGGCATGGATTTCTTTATGTTATTATGTACTATGTACTTTGAGACGAATGTTGCTTTGTTCGTTTTGAAATGTAATCTTGTTATTCGATCATAAGAAGGAAACGGGACGACATACTATTTCCTTTTTATTACACCGAAATGTCGTGTCTCCGAACAGAACGCAAAGGCCGTTTCCTCTGCAGCGAAACCACAAATCAATGCGGGTTTCACAGTATCCTTTGTGTAGATATAATTTGTAAAATCTAGCGCTTAATTGAATGTTGTTGTTGGTCTGTAGTGTGCGTAGAGGTAGAAGTAGCCCCTTATAACTTTGCTATGTGAAAGGCTAGACTCCCTCGGCCCGACAATGTCGGCTGTATTATTTTTCTGTGTTGTTTTATTCTGCTATTCTGGGTACATTCCCTGGGTCAAATGAAAAAGCCAGAAGTACACAACGATATATTTTGTTATGCCTTGGAATATCAATTAATGTTGGGATTACAATTGAATAATTGAATAATGCAACCTATTCAAGATTTCATAAAAATTTTGGACCAACTCGATTGGTAGTAACGCATTGCATGTCTTTCCTTTACCTGGAAGGTGAAAAATGTACTCGATGAGTTAAAATGCTGCTGTATAATTCTTCTAATTCAAATACTTCCTGAAACTTGCGATTAAAATTAAAAATTTTAAGAGAGTTAAATTTTAAAACTGGAGAGAAAAAAGAAACCTAAATTCTAATTCAAAAAGTGAAACTTAGCACTAACATTCGTGTCTATTGGTCATTGTCCATAGAAATTACTGAAGTCGGTAGAAGATAAATTTTCAGAGTGTACTGTTTTAGACAAAATAAGCCTGTCTTATGACATGTACATAAAAAGTAAAAATAAGTATAATCAATTTCCGTTCAGGGAAACCCCTTAAACTCCATGAAGAGGTGTACTAGGATTTGAAGAAACCACAAGCAGCAATGGAAGTACAAGATTCAAAACTTTATTTTAATTGTATTCTGAAATCTCATTCTAGTACTTCTTCTAATATTTTACTAGACGAGAATATTAATAATTTCATGTTCATAAGATAACATGCCCTGACAAGTTAAAGTAATCGAAAATTTATTTAGACCACAGTCGAATTTGCTATAGCGTATCATTTACGGGATGCCAAATTCCACTGCGGTCTAAATAAATTTTTGATTACTTTTACAGAAATAAAATGACATGAATTCATGACAATTCTGAAAAATCAGAAACATTTCACAGTGAAACAATTTCATTTTCAAGTCTTACCTACAAAAATTTATTTATGGCTTGGCTGCATGCGTTCGTGCGTTCCAAAGTTTATCATATTTACACAAAAAATTCTAGTGGATAATGACATTTCCTTAAAATGAAAGTTATTTCTACACGTTAAAATTTACGATTCCTGAGAACTTGGGAATCAAAATTACCTAAAAAACCCTGCAAATATTTTAAAAGGCGAAAGATCACATTCTTTCAAGAGCAGGGCTCCCACATTTCAAGTTAGAAAAGTAAAACTATATCCAGAGACACTTAAAAATAGTAGAATACCTCCGGATTGAATTTGTAGGAAATCGTATATTAAATGAGGATAACCCTCAGCTCGTACTAACTTTATGAGAGATATCACTTCTTAATCCTCCTGATAAGGTGATCTTTCGATCCCTTTGACTGACAATGAATAGTGGCTGAGATTTTGTTCCTACTAGATGCACCTTCGTTAAATGAAAAGGAACCAAAGACAAAACCGTAATGATATGGGATGACAGTACCAAACTTCTGACTGCCAATGAACGAATCTATTTTTTTTTAGTTAAATGAAGTCCCTTACCGGGTCCTGACGGGGGTCTAGTATAGTAACCTTCAGCCATTGTAACTGCAGTGTAGGTTTCCTAAATAAATTACCCACTTTCACAACGACTACAACTACAACCCCCGACTTTCACCATTTTCACTTCACGTAAAGCCGTTCTTGAACTACAGAATCCTCGAAACTCTTGAATATTCATTTTGTAGCAATGAAATGAGAATATTTCCACACTAATTGCGAGGAATAGAATAGAGCGTCCGCAGTTAAAAACCTTCGTTTAGATTAACTCTGCAGGACACGCTCTGATTCTCCCAATTTATTGGACTCTAGCCAAAACTCGTACTCACTCGTG
>JAQGCA010004302.1:0-10498 GCA_034698945.1 Protaphorura quadriocellata
AAAAGTAAGTAGGGGGCATATTCAATATTAATTGGGGGCAGGAATCAGTTTAACAAGGGGCCGAATAATAATATCCCCTTTTGTAAATGCTGACCTTCAAACATTTTTTAGTCCCTTCACATTTCTCCTCGTTCATTTTTTGACCATCAACGCATGGATTGCATTCATGACAGCTCAGTGATAAAACTGAAATGCAGACGTATGGAAAATACTCGTCCACTTGATAATGCAATAGTAATTACCAGCTGGGATTGTTAGGAATACCAGAGTTAAGAAAATCCAGTGAAGTCTGTATTGAAGATTTTGACGTACCATTATTGCTGACTTTGAATTAATTTAGTTCAATTACGAGTCGGCTGTACTTTGACACTCCAGATAAAGTCTAGCTGTAGTGCACAAGATAAATGTATTTTTTTTTAGTTTCAAGGTGAACTACCCGGTTTCGAATTCCCTGCACGCCCACGATTTTCTCGTATTATACAACTATCTACATTTTACATACATACAACTCAACCGGGTGGTTCATAAGTTCTGTGACCACCACAACCTAACCTAACCTAAAACTTGGTAGTAAGTCAAATATAAGATATTTATGTGGCAATCGCATGCACTACGCACACAAACAAAGCATTACTTCTTGTTTACAAAATTTACTTATTTTTTAACTACCAACTATATTGTAAACAAATAAAAAATATTATTCCGATAATGTTAAAAGTAGGGCATTCGTTATAAATTGGTCAAAAACTATTTGAACATAATAATGCTACTATTTTTAACACATATTTCAATAGTTATTACGTTATATATAGCCTTGGGAACACACACAACACACACACGCACGCGCACGGTCACAATAAAAAATATCAACTCATCCGTAGGCAGTGGTGTTTGAAGACGGCAGATTTATTTAAGTGCTTACAACAGGCTGACCTTCACATCCAAAACACTCTCATGTCTTGGCTTATATTAGTAAATTGCTATTTACTTACCTGTGTTTCAGTCCTCCTAACGCAAAATATCAAATGTTCAGTGTAATTTTTGGTTCAGTCAAAATCACAGTTTTGAAATCAAGTGTACTGTCAATCATCTTGTCAAACAATCCAATCCGCAAATTCTTACCTGGTAAGGCTCGGATCAGATAAGATAATCATTCTATCTAATCTGACTGTTTTATATATGAGATCAGATATCTGATATCTAATCAGAAGTTCCGGATAGGATAATCGGATATCTGATCTGACGTTTTGGTCAGATATTTGGCAGATATCTGGTACGTATCAGATAAAATGCTCAATCCGAATTTGATCGGATATCTGATTCAAGCTATCCGATCTTATCCGAAAATGTCAGATCAGATAAAAAAAATATCTGATCCGAAAATGTCAGGTCATATAAAAATGAGAAAGTATCTGATCTGATCTGATATCTTATCCGATCTGACCTGAGCCTTACCTGTTAGACACAGGGACATTGAGTGATGTGAATTTCGTTGTCGGTGAGTCGAAAGAAAGAATTCCAGCCCACAAATTCGTCCTCATGTCAAGATCACCTGTATTTCAAGCCAAATTCGAAAGATGAGACACTCCATTGGATTTCTAATCCTAATCCAATCCATTCCTCGGTTGAACTGTGAGGTCGTCATCCCCGGAATCGAATGGTTGAAAACACGTTCAGAAGGTTTTTAAAGGGGAGTTAGTCGAAATGTAATTACAAGAAACAAGTAATTTTGCAAGGGAAGTGAATCTCTTATATTCGACTTGAAGACATTTTGTCTGTCCGCGCTGTACTCATGTTCGACCTGCATTTGAAGTCATGGGATGGGAATGACGGGATCAAAATTCTAGAATTGGCATACAAATATTATGGCATGTCTGAATTGTCGGTCAAATGTTCAAAATTCCTACAAAATTATATGAAGGGAAGATTATATGCAAGAAAGAATTATGGAATTTGTTGCCAGCTAAAGACCATATACATGGAGGTAGAAATTCGAATATTTAGGCAAGGTGGTTAATATGCCCCACTTTGGTGGGGATTTGTGTCTATGCTTTGAAGGTCACTAATGTGATGGGTCAAATTGGCAAACTTGAACCAAGTGAGCCTACCCAACGCACTTACAATTTGTTGCCAATTATGCGTCAGGTTGTATGTACAAAATTCTAGACAAACATTTTCGAGTCAGTCTGATTTGTCTTAAACCAAAATAATTGTGTTGTTTTTATTTATTAATTATTTGTCTGATTTTATTAATCATCAGGGACATAGACGAACAACGCATAAAAATATTAGTTGCGAGCATACGATTTGTGATTTATATTGCAAGGAAAACGTTTGGAGTCTAAGTAGTGGCAAACAAACGTGTAGAACGAATGTACAACGTTTGTCCGTACACCTGACGTCATTACTCGTAACAGTTATTCACACTCCCCAATTATTTTCTTTGTATTTCGCTGTGCAAAATAAGAGTAGTGGAGTGAAAAGCTCTTATGTACTAAAATATAAAACTCTCGTATATAAAGCCAAATAAATATAAGCAAACTTCAGTCAATGTGCAGTTCACACACTGTACGAACGACGACGCACGGATTTCTTTTTTCAATTTTAAATTCAAAGTTAAATTCATATTACGACACGTCTTAATTTAATTTTTGATATTAAAATGTACACATCACCCTTTACAAATTCAGACGAAAGCTTCGGTGGTCTTCCCGGCGTTGACTACAAACGAATTCCAAAACAAGTCAAATCTAACAAAAATCGGTTACGAAATTTAAAAAGAAGACAAATCCTGGGACCTTTCACAAAAATACAGTATTCAACACCTGAAAGTGTGGAATCTACAACAACAAAATTATTTTTGCGAGTAAACGGAAAAAGTGTAGTACGGAAAATAAAGCAGGATCTCGTCAACCGCATCAGAAGAGATCAAACGGATTCTAATGACACGGACATGGTCGATTGTGGATGTAATTGTATGCGTGTAAGTAATTTTTACCCTAGCGAGAAATGTGTCTTGGACAGGTATTTAGCCAAACTCCCACAAACTCATCCGTCTGTTTTTAAACAAATTGTTTTCGCTTGGGAGCATCATAGTTCTGATGAAGTGGAAGTGGAACCAGACGAAGACGATTGGATTAAATCCGGTTATAAGGACTTACATTATTTAGAGGCTCCAGAGATTGTTAATGATAATTATGATCCGCTCACAAAAATTATGAATGCAATAACTGATCAAATTAATAAATTCTAAGTTCTCAGTATGAGTGCGAATGAGCGAACCTAGTGCAAAGTATGTTGTCAAGTTACTTTACGTAGTGCATTGTATGTATTCTTTACCCCCAACAATGAGGAGTTGAGCTAACATAGAAATATTTAAAAAAAAATCCAAACGCACATTACCGTAAATCATTCAATAAACGTCCGACTGTATATTTTTTAAATGAATATTAGGACCGGCGTTTATTCCAGACAGTCGTTTATTTCAAAGAATAAGAATTTAACCCTTTGACTCAGAAATAAATCTAAGGTGTTGTGCAATGCATTTGGTTGACCGAACATGCAAGCGTTATCTGTCTGTATAATAGTAGCCGAGCAAAAAAAGTGTACAACCAATCGTCTATACAAACGTTTGGGCTTCGTTTATCATTATTTTCATGTTCAAAAACACAATTCAATATGTGAATACCCAGTTTGACATTCGTGTGTAGTAAAATGGAAAGATCGTGTAGAAAGTCACAGGTCGGTTCCGTTCATTAATTTTCAGTCATTTTGGGGTGCGTCCTTTACGAAACACTGGCAAAGGCTCAAATCTTAAAGAATTTTTGACGTGTCATAATTTTTCTTTACTTGTGTGTTAATATTGTTAATTTATTTTGTTAAGATATAATTTTCTACTAGAATGTATTCATCATCGTATAATCTCGGTTAATTAATTACTTACGGCTTAATACACGGATTACACGGATATATTATACAGTATACAATGTGACTTTCATTGGTTTGACACTGCGGAGATTGTTAGTTACAATTATGATGTGTTTGCACAAATTATGAACTTAATTACCAGTCCAATTAATAAATACTAACATTTCTCGAGAACAATTCTACTAGTATTGGATTTTTTTAAAATTGGATTCAAACTTTAATCAATAAGAACTGACTTTTTTTTGGATACATGTGTAGCAAATGAACAATCGGATTCTCTCGCACAACAAAAAATGAAATTTTTGGATGACACGGAGTGCAAAAAAAGATTTTCTCCGTAGTGACATATATTTCATATACGTCTAATCTCCACGTAACGATCAATCGTGAATATTACCAACTTTCATTGGCTAGAGAAGTTCTTGTTTTTGAAAGGTGTTACGACTACATTCAGAAACATTAAGTTGAAGTGCTCCTCATTGTGTAAAATTAAAACTATTTTGATTTGGCCATTGGCCGTGTCAATTAAGTGTTGGTGTCGTGTAACAGCCGATACCAAACATCATCGTCATCATAAATCAACATTTCGAGTGTAGAAATAGAGTTTCGGCAAATAAGTCTTTTAATTATTACACCAATGGAAAAATGTGCAAAGTTTCGGACGATATAATTCGATATATATTGTCCGAAATTTTGCACATTTTGTTTGCACTTGCTGGCAGCGCATTTGGAGAGAAAAGTCTGATTTTTATCTTTCAAGGGCCTAGTCCGCGAAAAATCAACTTTCACCAAACGGGTCCAACAATGTTTGCAAAAAATAGCATCGGCAGATTTAAAAATAAATATTTGGGATGCGTTTTTGCCGAAGAGCCGTTGAAAAAACCGTTATTTCATGCCGATTTCTTACTTAAGAGCTCGTCAGCGCCGCTACGAACGTCGGATTTTCAAATGGAATGACTCCCTAGATCCGCAATAAGATTGTTTACAAAATGTACATCTCAGTTTTTGTTCGACTCCTCCAGGTTGGGCTGCCGGGTGGGGGGGGGAAGGTTACGTGCCACCCTGTAGTAAAATAGTAGTAAGCATGGAAATATCTCCAAATAAGATTGTTGTAGCATTTTTGTTATCCGACCACTTTGTCGGATACCGAATGTTCAGTTACCAACCGGATATCCGGTGCATCCCTAGTGCCTTGGATACGTAAAAGAAGATATTACCGGTGCCACAACTGCGAATCTTTTTCGAACTTTTGATACCACTGCAAGAACCGGCGAAGGTCTAGCAGATGAAATTCTGTTCACACTTCCTAGAAATTGCTGTCTATCTGTGTGTTTTATATAAATTTGTGTGGTGGTTTCGGCACACAGACGCGAAAGCGTTTGCTTCGCCCTTGCGTGAAGACATAAATCTCAGATTAGATAGTATTCCAATTTGAAAATCTGCATGTTTAGTACAAAAACTCAATAGAGGAATTGGACAATATTTTATTTGCTTCGCTCGCTCGTCCGTGGCGCAACACAGACAGGGCGACGAATATTCCAGTACATGTATTACGGGAAAAAGAGATCACATGAAATGATTTTCACAACTAGATTTGTCCAATTTTCCCTCCTACAATGTGAATTCCGTATTTCATTCATGTTATTTATGTAAAAACAAATTCATTCCACTAAATATTAATATCAATTAATTTACAGCGAGTGAACAAGAATGAGATTGTTTTATGTGTTCTTAGTTCTCCTTAGCCATCAGTGCATCGCTTCTTTCTCGATATATTTATTTTGCACTGAAACGAAAGAGTAATCAAGTTAGAGGAGCCAAAATAGAAGGTATAACGTGAAATGAACAAATGCAGCGGTTTTGTCATAGGAATCTGTACAATTACAAGGGACTCTTAGTAATTCAAATTGAAACGTAAAACTTACCTTACAAACCCCCATAGAGCAAACATTACTACAGCATTGGTTATCATGGCTGCAGGTGCCATGAGACTTTATGCACTTAAAATTATAACGAACGTTTTCTCGTTATTCATTGTTAAGATCGATCGCTTCTTTGGACACTTACTCTAACACAAACACCATTCAAGCAATATGAATCTCCACAGCATTCAAGAGTGGTCAGACAGGGTATACGAACCGGCGTGCACTGTATTTTCCGTGTTAAGTTAAAATGGTTTAGCAATAACTTAATGATAGCGGACGAGCGAGCTTTGCTTACATAGCAAACTTTATCCTCCTTGGCGCATCTTCCGGCGCAGCAATGATTCCGGTCCGTACACGGTTCGTGAGCGGTGGAACACTATACAGAATATAGAGGAAAACAGATTCAACCAACAAGAGAAATTCCCTTTTTATATTTCTTGTACTTACTGGCCGGCACATCTGGTCAATACAGATACTGGTTCCACAACAGCTTCCGTGACCATCACACCTCTCTCCGTCTTTGAAGCACTATAATCGGCAGACGAACGAGATTCATCATTCAAATTGAGTATGTTTTGGGTTCCTCGAGTGATATTTTGGAATTTCATTTATTATCCAACGTTTCGGAAACAAACTGCTTCCTTCATCAAGGTCTGGTTGTACAGAAATTAAGACTTAGTCGGGCATAATTGAGATATCATTGTTAACAATCTATTCGTCCATGAAAATGGATAAAAGAAATTCAACTTTGTGCCGAACGTAACGCGCCGAAATTTATTTAGTCTTGGATTAAAGACGACTAAATCTTGAATACTATTAATTCCGTCGTATAAAGCCTCGAAAATCTTTCACCAATTATTGACTTGTATTCTCCTTTATTAAAAAAATGTAAAGGAAGCAATATCGAATGACTTACAGTTAAATGTTACACAGTCACTTGTATGTACGAGGGATGTCCCACATTAGTTGGGAAAAACAGCCATAATAAATTCTTAAAATTCCAAAAAAAAATCCTAAGCATTCCTTCAGCGGTTGGAACGCTACTCAGAAATTTCTGTAGTTTTCGTTCTTCAGGTTCTTGTGGAAATAAGTTTTTAAGTTGAGATTTGGGATTTGTCATGGAAAACACGCTAGTCGAGTCGAATGTTGTCAATTGTCAGGTTATACATTCACTCCCGAATAGATCTATTTGCCTCACATAATATAAATTTGACTGACAAGACAAAGTCAGTGTCAGACAGATGTCGAAGGATTATAATGTATTTCAAACATTAGGTTCGGCAAATGACCATTACATGGTCTTCGGGTCCTAGTGCTATGGTTCGGACCAGAACCCGTTTGTGGACCCCGAATTCGAAATAATAATAAAGAAATCACGATTCTCCTTTTCTTGGAGTGGCACCGGCGGCGACTTTATTTTCTGTCGATGGATTGGGAACCATTAACTTAGGCAACACTGCGCGTCCAGCAAAAACAACAAATCTCTGTTTTCTTAACCTAACTAAAACTGCATAAATTAACCTAAATTAGCTGAATTTTAATTAAATTACGCCAGGAACAAACGCTAAATGAAAAAACCGAAGGTTTTTTGCGTTTGTTCCTCGCGTAATTTAATTAAAATTCAGCTAATTTATGGTAATTTGTGCAGTTTTAGTTAGGTTAAGCGTGAGCAATCTCTAGTAGAATTTTTTAACCTAACCTAACTTAAATTGGAACTAAATTTAACATGAAATATGAAGTTAAAAGTTGCAAAAAGTTATGCACCAACCAAGAATCGAACCCATACCTAGGGTGCTGGCTCTCCAACACCCATGCCATTGAGCCGTCAGTCCATTTTGACAGGGAGTGGTATTTAACTCCCTATGACTGCTCGTGAAATGTACGCTTATATCCATGTTGCAATTCCTCTTGCCTGGTGAGCATGGCCCGGGTTCTCAATCCATCGACAGAAAATAAAGTCGCGCACCGGCGAGGACACTACCTAACTTACGGATGAAGCAATTAAAATATATTCAAAGCATTTCGGATCGGAAAGTATAGCGAAAGTTGAGTTTTGATATTATGGGTTCTAGTCAAGTGTTCCGTCTTCAAAGGATCGCGTCGATGAATTATTAATAAAAATTAAACCAAATGAATTTAACGAACAAAACATTTCTTATTCTGGCACACAAAAGAAAAACAGCACTCCAAATCACGACTGCAAACTTCGTCAATATTTTTGCACTATGTATCAAAATTAATAAAATTGAATTTGATGCTGGACGCATTAGTGTTCAAAATTTCCGTCGAAATACGGCTTACCTGTGTGCACACAGCACCTGTCTTTTTAGGAAGGCATCGGTCGTTCTTTCCACAGCAGTCAGCGTGACTTTCGCATGTGACGTTTAATGCGACGCACTAAACAAATTGAACAAAATGACGGAGTTAGTAGTAACGATGAGTGATGAGACACGTGGTGAGAACTGATCCCTACTGTTCGCTGCCAGTAAATTTAGTGGATGCATAGGCGAATGACCAGATTGCAGAGATCTGCAATTAGGTAAACTTTTCCCGTGCAACGACACAATTTACGCGAGCACTTTACGGTACGGTATTCTGTATCTTGGTAGTAGAAATAGCTTACACCATTTTGATTTTCCGGTTTTATTCTTTGTTTCCACAGAATGGCACGGACTGAGTAAAAACATATAAATAGAAAGAAGACCACGAGAGAGAAAGCTTAGAACCCGAAGTTGTTAATAATGATCATTTACTTTTACGTTGTTTTCCTTTTACTTTCAGAGACACGAGACTCGTCTCAAGGGAGCTCACCAATCCAGCGGTTGTAGACGCAAACAATACTGCAAATACATAAATACAAAAATAATTCCCATTCCTTCTTTCGGTAGAATTGATCGACGTCGGAAGGTTTGAGCAGGCTAAATTGTATAAGGTAAAGGCGCTTCATATATTTATGCGTACCCGCAGCGATGATTATGTCTGTGGTTCTCATTTCGATTGTATTTCTATGTATGTAACCTCTGCACATCAAATTGGAAATAAAATATGATGTGATGATAGCACGTATTGAAGAACCCAAAATCTAATTGCATTAAATCACAATGTGTTTCTCAGTAGTGCTTTTCTAGTTTAGTTAAGTGATATAAGGCTGGACGTGGACATGGGCTGGGTGGAATGAAATTCTATTACAACACCTCTCTAGTGTCCAAAATATTGTTTGCCTATTTTATCACTAACCGAACACTTCCGTGTTCCGTTTCCGTCAACAATTATGTGGAATTCTGAAGCGGGAAATCAGTACCATTGTCAGGAATCCAATAATTGTCAAGGTATTGCATATACAGCGTAGAAATATTATACGTAGAATTTGAGGAAGAGATACTGCAGGGAAAATTAATAAAATGCGAATAATTAAAATATACATTATAAGGTAACAATTAATCTAAATCTTACCGCATAATACAACTCTGGTGACATTTCGCCAGACACCTCTGACCTGTTATCAATGAGAAGTACAGAGTTATCTGGCTTGTTGATTGAACTTCCGGGCCTAACTAATCCGTGGCTCTCCGCTAGAGGTCGATGGGTTTGGTAATAATACTCGGGATGACTTCTAGCACCACGCGCCAACCCGTGGCATATCGGATACACAGGGTCCATTTACACATTGTTCAGGAAGTCGAGGTGAGGCGTTGTCCAAGTGCTTTTGGCACATTCGGCGCCCGTGTCAAATTTTGGCGACCCCTGGCGGTGGCATTGGAATTTTAACGGATTTGAACCCCATTTAAACAGAGTTCGAGAGGTTAGGGAGTAGCACTGTGCAATCGCTCTTAAGGAGATTCCTTCGTACATTTTCCGCCATCTTGGTTTTAGGACAGCGGAATGCGAAACAGCTCATTAGACGCGCAATTAAATTCTGAAGGAAATGGCTATATCACATTTTAAACTGTATGAAGAATAAAGCATTTACGGCGAATAAGTACTTGGTTTTGAAACACCCTGTATATTGTTAGTATTATACAGGACATTCTCGAAAACGCGCACAATCGTTTGCTGGATTGACATGGTTATTAAATTTATCTTACAATGAAGCGAAAGCAAATTCAGAATTTTGCTAAACAGCTAAAATCAAAATCGTGTAGTCTAATACGTTCTTTATAACTCCCCTTACATATTTACAGATTGCTACAGAGTAATGTTAATCCAAGAGACATTTATGAGTTTCGAATTCAACCCATTGAGTATGATTTCATTTTGGTGAATTGTATTTGTTCAAAGATGGTCCGGGTCTGAAAATTTGGGATTCCAATTCTGCACCCGCCTCACCATTCTGTTCTTCACACATGGCCAGCTGTTCCATCCATATTTCATTCACTTTTTCCAATTCAGCGACTTACAGCAGAGATGTTAATTAGAATTCGTATTTCGAATTCGAATTCCGATTAATTTCATCGTTCCCACAGTTATTTAAGTTGAATTCGAATTCCGATTATTAATTCGAATTCCGATTAATATTATTCTGAATATGAATTCTAGTAATCCAATTCCAATTCGGATTAATTTTATATTGAATTATGATTCCAATTTTAATTAAAATTATGTAAAATTTTATGAATTTTTCAAATTCGAATTCAAATTTCCGGAGT
>JAQGCA010004303.1:0-10494 GCA_034698945.1 Protaphorura quadriocellata
CAAAATGTTTGTTTCAGTTGTAAACTGACTTGGACTTGGGTCACAACTGAACCGGTTGGCAGTAGATTTTAATTTTGTGTATTCTGCAAATTTTTGAGACTGCGTCGTGCTAGATTAGTGTGTCTTGTTCAGCATGACTCATGCTGAACAGGACACACTAATCTAGCACGACGCTGACGCCAGTAATGATCGATTAAACAGACATTATGCCGACGTAACTGTGAAGGAAGGGGCAGCCACTCAAATCATACCACACAAAAATGATTTGAGTCATTACGAGCATGACAACACACAAATCCAACACTACGCTATCGATAGCGATATTGACGAGATAATTCTTGGTCGGAACTATTATTTTCATCAACACGCTCAAAACAGATATCCGGACAAAAGAACCCTTGCTGGGCAATAAGACTGACCGTTTGTATCCCGCGACAACGAATTGCCATAATTTACCGGCATTGCAACTGTATGAGCGTAAAGAAATTATTAAGTCGACACATAAGACAAGGTTCAACATTCTGGCTACACAATATACACTTCCAAATTCAATAAAAGTAATTGACCCAAGCCTGTTTCTTACCATAATCCAAGAAATACAATAACTCATAGAAGACTCAACTCTATGTGTATAAAGAGAAAATCATTAGATGGATAATTAACGTAGAAGGTCCTATAGGGAACCGTTTGACAGAACAAAAATTTGGGCATTATGCCCGACAAGAGAACCATAGTTCCGAAAGAATTTTCAAGTATAGTATATATTTTATCGGACACACCATTACCATAGAATTAATCATTTACTGACTGTAAATGATTAACGAGTAAGACTATGTCTATACTCGACAGTGGAAATGAAAATTTAAAGAGAAGAAGAATACTCGCGGTATATTACGACTTGACTGCGATTGATACACTTGTTAAAATGAGTTCCTATTTTCTGTCATTAATAATTATGGAAGGAAATGAATTATACAAATAAACCCCGTGGACCTCGCCCGCTCGCTCGTTTCCAAGGTGGCCGCTCAGCAGCTCATCAGCTCGGCAGCTCAGCAGCGCAGCTCCTCAGGATCGAGCTCAACAGCTCATCAGCTTAACAGCGAAAGTCTGTGAGCATAGAGTTGGCGCACGCAAGCACGTGGCGGGCGGCGAAGACGCGCGCACAAGATTCATTTCTACATCAATTAAAATAAGAAATGTACATAAGTCGTAGAAAAAAAATATAAGAATGAATAAATAAAGGGAAACTTTTCTAGAACTGCCTACTTTCCACCTTTCTCACGTCACAAGCAACAATTTTTCTAGAACGACAGGGTTTTTGTTTTATTTATCTCTCGGTGCTCTGCCGTGACCCGTGAGCATCGCTTTTATCGCTTCACTGTGTAGTTCGAAACCATGGTTCTAATCGGGTTGGCCGGTGCTAGTTATATTTGTCTTATTCATTTACTGTACGCTTTGTCATCAGCTCGTTTTGCGATTAATGTAAACTCCTCTCTTTGAGCTATTTGCTTTAGATCTGAGAGTTCCATTCGCAATAAAATTAACTTAAAAAAAACCGTTTTAAATTCTTTAAAAGTACATATATTCTAATGCTCAAACTTTTCTTAACCAAGATTACGACTACCTTACTATCCTTTAGGCGATGAAAAGAAAAATGAATCCAAATCTTCGGTTTTTCCGTCCTAATTCATGAATTGTTCCATTGGCAGAGAATGATGTTCCTAATTTGTCGACTTCTTAAGTGCTGCCTAAATTCTCGATGAGGGATTGAGTCCATGGGAGCAAAGTGCGTGTTCAAACTCTGGGCATTACAAAAAAAGACAGTTAATTACTATATACACATTCAGAAAAATAAGATTGTATTTTCGCGGAAGTGCAAAAATAAATCAAATATAAGTCAACTTAATGTTTAAAAATTAGAGGAAGATTTTAAAATGAAAGCGTTCAAGTGTTCCACCCTAAAAAGTAAGAGAGTAAAGAAATTTTTATCGTCCGCAGTCTTCAAGTCACCACTTTGATATTTCCTCAAAATAATTTAACTATAAAAGTTTGTTCAAAAATTCAAATACAACTTAAAGAGCTAGACTGTCACTTGCACATGTGCTGAATAATTGAAAAACCGGCTGATTAAAAATCAACAAGACTTAAAAAATTAACATTTCTTGAACCAAGAACTATAAAATTGAGGGATGACCTAGAAAGATTGATTTTCTTACCACCACGAGCTCCAGAATTCAAGAAATCATAAAGAAATGACGACTTTACTTGAAAGATGTGCTCAAAAATTGAAAGCGGATTTAAAAAAAAATGAATTTCCTTTAAATTGATGCTAACATATTCAAATAACACCAGAAAGAAACGACTTTCCTTGAAGTGGTCCTCAAAAATTGAAAGAATATTATGAAGCAGATACGACTTCTCTTTAAAAAGGTGGTCAAATTTTGTTTGTAGACTAGAATATCTTTCTTAAGCCTCGTTTCGAAAATATCAAAAGCCTGGGAGAGCTCAACTTGTAATACACGAAAGCCTATGACACGATAAGACTTTAAAAATATAGAAAAAATGTGAACTCTTGTTCAATGCGACAAATAAATCACTCCAGAATCAAAATGGCATCAAAAAATAAAATATGTGAGAAAAAATTGATTCAAAATCAAAGTTGAGTCAAAATATTGACTCGGTATTAAAACAAGACGACCCTAAAATGTGATACTAAAAATTAAATTAAAACGTTGACCTCGACTGACCTTCTGACCCAATTTTTTCTCACGACCTTTGAGTTGAATGAATACGACATCCCAATCAATTAGTCTCCGTTCCTTTATTCGCTGACACATCAGTCTCAAAATAAACAAATCCATAGCCATCTCGTCCGTTGTCCCTTTGCAGTTCAGAATTCATCCAAATGTAGAGAATTGGTCGGACATGACTTCGATGTCAATAGATCTCTCCAGATTCTTGATATTTGGATGAAGGCATCCGGGTCTCTTTTCATCGTGTACATTCTTCGTTCCACTAAAATCAAAATTATCCTGAGAATTAAAAATGTTATCTTAATTTATAAAAAAAAATACAAATCAAACAAAACAAACAAAGACCCTTTCCTTAGTAGTAGACTAAACCCAGTGAAAATAAACTCTTTCCACTGGTTGCGTGGACATAAATAAATGGAGAGATAAAAGTGATTCGAAGAGACTAAAAAATGATGAGGATGCAAAATAAATTCATCCCGATCCTAAAATGAATCTGCATGTCTGCATTCGTCATCTTTATTACATTTTAGAGTGGCGCCGTTGCTAAGAACATTAATGGTTCTGGAATTGAATGTCCTCACTCATCATTTGTACGTACTTGGATTTATTCCTGGAAAAGCAATAAATAAATTATCGGATTGCACGAATGACGTAAATTCAATTCATTGCTCGTGGAACGTTGCTTTCTCATAATTTCTTCCGTGCAAATACCGAATTTAAAGCGGAAATGTAATAATAAACCATTCCGAATATGACGCGACATGCCATCAAAATTGAAGTCCCACCTAACGCGGACAAAAATTCAAGGGGCGACATGATACACGCTCTTTTACAGATTTTGTATGAGTTCTAATGCACGAATTAATAATACAAAATTAATTTCTACCTTACTGCGTGTAGTCGGACCTACAAGTTAAGCCACACCCTAACCATCTGCCGTAGGCATATTTCTAACCTAACCCTTGTGTTATATTATCTCGCCGGGGGATCGAACCCTCATCATACGAACAGAAGTTAGATTTGTCAACAACTCGTGCTAGTACGGACTCACGTTATTATGAAAATTGTAGAAGCGATTAGGGAAGGAGGAGAAAATCTTTATTTAAGAAAAATTAAACAATGTGGGAGATGAAGGAACGACGAATTTGGGTCAAGTCAAGTCAAGTTAGTGATATGTACAAAGGGAGGTTGATTCTATATTTAATTAGGTGTCTGGAGTGTAGGGTAATAATATTAATACTCGATCGTAACTCTGAAGTTCATAAGCGAAATAAAAACGCTGGAATATCCGACCCGCCGAGTATAGTTGAGGACCGTTTAAGTAAAAAAAATCAAAAAAATATTTGATTTTGAACGCTTTTTAGACAAAATCAGGTCCAAATTATTTGATTTCGTAAAATTCGACTATACATACCATCTTTTCGGCTATAATCTTATGCAATTCTTAAAATTTTGTCTCACCGTTTTATGGGAAAAATCGATTTTTCACTGGCAATTAAGGCAATTGGAGTGAAAAAAGCATTGTCAGTGAAAAATCGACTTTCCACAAACGCTCGGCAACTACGCTCGGCGGGTCAGATAGTCCAGTGTTTTTATTTTGTGTAAGTGGATCTCTTCATGAATGGCTGGCATTTTGAACCGTCCTATGCACGCTATTTCGGAAGCTCATCACGGGCCCGCGACAAACAATAATCCTCGTGTTTACAACAGTTTATTCTGAAAAGACTGGAAAAAGAAGAAAGCCTTTGTCTATATCTATCTCTCGATTAGGAATGACATAATTTTTTCCCGACGTTACCACTATCTGTGGTGCTCGGTTCGTGAATCATGGCGTCTAAAATTATTTAGGCTATCTTTATTTGGTCAGTCTTTTCGGAATAAACTGTTGTAAACTAGAGGGCCATGTTTGGTAACCAGAATCATAACAAGAATAAACAACTTCTTACACTAGAATCGTTGAAAACTCGATAATAGGCGTACAGTTCATATCTAATGCCAAGTAATGGAATCTTAGAAGACAAATCATTCAGACGTTTGTTCCGAACTTTATGGGAACTCATTCCAGTCCGTAATCCGGAAATGGACATGAAATTAGGGGGCAACATGAGACGTGCCTTTACGTAGAATTTTATAAGATTGGGTTTTAAAAATATGCTGTCTGTGGTTGTCATTTGGTTCAAAACCTCATTGGTTTTGGATAAATCGTGTAATTAATAGGTTCAGAGAAGAAATAGCAGCAAATGGAACCATCCGGAGACTGGATCTTAATTTAAAAGAGTGATTCTGTTGACGGCTTCTAGGAAACTCGGTTGATTTTGCTATGCAATTTGTGAGTGAAATTTTTGGCGACATATCTAAACGCAACAAAGATTAGATCCGATCTGGAGAGTGTCGTAATGAAGTCTATAGTCAAGGATGCTCATCCTGATTCCGGAATCAATTAAATGTGCAAAACTCTTATGACAAATCCGTAACTGCAGTAGATCTCACCATAAATGAAATATCGTCCATTTCTAGGAATAATTATACTCTAAACTTTGAAATCAGAGATCAAAGGAATTACAATACCGCTGAAATTTAGTTTATTTTTCTGTGAACTGAACAATTATTTTTTTGAACAATTAATTTTGATCATGATTCATAGTCTGGGAATTTAATGAGAGACTTCACGTCAATAGTACTCAATCGATCCAAGACATCCGCAACTTGACAAAATTCAAAACAGTAATGTGTCGTCGCCATGAGTAATAAAAATAAAAGTCTCAAGTATCTTGGATGATTGCCACGTATGCAGAATGCAGAGTCCAAAAGTAGCGTAATAATTTTCCACATTGAATTCTTGCCTCTTTATTATGTTCCAATAATCCAATGTACTTATATTATTTCTTTCTCGTACAAATTGAAGGGCAAACGGATGAATCACTTTTCTTTCGTGTCCTGTGCAAAAATATGTGGCAAAGTGACGCTTGTCAAATGCACTATGCACTTGACCGACGTGAAACGTTTTGTGATGAAACTTATCGTTATTTCATTAGTACTTTTCTTCAATCCTAAACACCTTTGAATGATCCATGGGGTAAAACTAATAGATTTCGTTTCGAAATAAATATAATTTTTATTTTGTTTATGAAATGGAAAATATAGACATGACATTAAAGGGCAACTTGAGACGTGCTCTCACACACAATCCTATAAGATTGAGTTATGAAAATATGCCCTCTCTGCCCCGTGAATAAAGTTAGTGGGACTCGGGCAAATTCCAATTGCGGGTTTTGTAGAGAATTTTATGAAAAATTCCGATCCGCGTAGCGGCGCTGACGGGCGCTTCAGTATTAATCTCTAGGACATTAACGAGAAATATAACATCGGAGTTCGCTTGTAATAATTAATACTACGACCAATTTTTTTTTCAATTTTCTAGTGTGAGAAACTTACAGGATTAATTCTAGATTACGCATTTGACGATTTCCTCGTCTTTTAAGCTTGGGTAGGTTTTAGATATATAAGTATTACCTTTTTAAGGAGGTCCAACTTTTTGAGTTAACTCCTGTAAAATGTACAAGTGGACCATTTTCAAAAATACATTTACACAATGTTTGTAATGCTTTCACGTGGGATGTATGTAAGTAATGCTAAATAGGATTTTTTTTGTAGAGATTGGTAATTAATTTTTTGAAATCATTGGTCTATTTTGTGTCACTTAAATGAAACTGGCAATGAGTTAGAAACTTGTAAAAGTCTAATGTCTTTTAATGAATGTAATGTCCAACTCGTCCCAGCCAACCGGCCGGGACGAGTAGTTTTTGATGAGTGAAGTGAAGTGAAGAAGAGAGATTTGATCCCAATGAAGTCATCGTGGAGGTATACAGTATTCCCGAACGTATGCTCATGATTCCAAATCAATGTACAGGGTGACAACCTTTGCCCCCCCCCCTCGACAGTCCAACGTGGGGAGCCTGACAAAAAGTGAGATATGCATTTTGTAGAGAATCTTAGTGCGGATCTAGGGAGCCGTTCCGATTGAAAATCCGTTGCGCGTAGCGGCGTTGACGAGCGTTTAAGTAAGAAATGGCATGAAAAGACTCCGAAAAATAGGCTTTCTTCTACAAAAACATGCTCAAAATAATTTTTTTTTGAAAAACCTGTCGATACCACATTTTTTACAATAATGTTTTGCAATTTTTAAAATTGTGTTTTTGCATGTCAATTACATCGACATGCAAAAGTAAACTTATTTCAAAATTCAGACAGTAATTCAGACATCAGTACAAAATATTCATTTAACGTTCCATAAATATATTTTCCGGTAATGCGTTCCAAAATATGACAGAGTTATACATAAATATACACCTGTGGACATGTAATTGTCGTCAACATACTCTTTCCGTCTTTGCGTCCTTGTTCTGTGGATTTGTTATGGGAAATCCCATGGAACTTTCCTCTACCAAATCTGTTCTCAGAGCACAACTTCAAAAATCAGGAAAAACACTTTCTTCAGAAAACCGTTTAAATGTTTAAAAAAAATTAGAATATACTTACGAATATAATGATATACAACATAAACTACTGTTCTCTTAGCCTAAATACTTGCAAATATGTAAGGTAGTAGTTTTTTTATGTTCTAATTTATTATTTCAGATTTTAGGAAAGTTCGACGGGATTTTCCATTTATAAGATTCATTCACGGTAATGCGTACGGCAATTGACGAACTGAATGGACTCTTGCAAATACAGAGGTTATTAAATGAAATAATTTAACATAGCATGGAGTGTCCTGAAACAATGCCTTTGAATACAATGACAGTCATTCTACTTCTGTAAATACAGCACACATAATTAGAAATATTTTATAAAAAAAAGCGATGGCTTTACAATATAAAATAATTATCCAAGATCATAATTGTTTCGCTCTGATTTTAGAGCGATTGAGGCTGATAGCATCTTTTCCGTTGAAAACAGCATTACGCCCAATATGGTAGAACCTTTCATTTTAATGAATGGTCCCAAAGAAACGGCTATGATTGGACAGGACAGTAGAAACTGTTTGTTCTCTGGAGTCAGGAGAGGAGAATCACGTCGCAAAGACTGCAATGATTTCTGCGAAATTTCAAACAGCCTAGCTGATCTGTATAGGAGAATCATTCCTAAACCGCATGCGGAAATAAAGGTCGTGATTAACGTACTCGTTATGATAACATTAAAGACGGAATGAAACGTGATTACAACTGATAGAATTGTCACAAACATGAATACACAGAATAACAAGAGTGCTGTGAGATAGAGCGAGGTTACACCGCGTCCAAATAATTTGTTCAACATTTGAAGTGACCTCAGCGATTTCCGACATGTTCTGAAGTGTAGCTCCTGGTTCACAGTATTCACGTCAGAAGTTTCACTGTAATTAAATAATATGTCATTGCTGGCATTCATCTGTACTTCTGCGGTTAAGGTGAATTTATAAGGGTGCACATAAATTGAATTACCTAATAAATGCCAACTCAAGACTGGTCAATTGTAAATAATTGAAAATTAGGATAGTAACCAGATAGAACGTTGCCCAAATTCTGCGGACGACAATTCCTCCGATTATGGCGCATACAGCTCTTCCTAAAGCATTCTGTCCGCCCATATATATGTATGGGTTCTCAGCGTTCTTCCCGAGTAGAAAAAATAGAGCACAGGACAAAGCGCAGGAGTCTCTGGTTTTCGGCAGCAATTCAAAGAGTCGATCCAAAACGTCTGCCTTCTCATCTGGAATTGATGAACGATCTAGCGAATACAATAAAATAAGTCCGTGAATATTAAATTTAGCTCAATCAGTGTCTAGCTGACCTTAACTCTGACAAGAGATAGGCACGACCTGTATATGTACAGGCAAATGTACTTGAAAATGTATTTTATGTATTTTCGTCAAGATTTTTATTGGATTTACTATTTACCAAAGAACTTAAGGGAACTCAAAATCTTGACAAAAAAATTTATTTTTAATTCTTTAGAATTTTCGTAGTGCATCTAATGGGCATCTCTCAACATTAACGCGAAATGAAACACGCCGGAAACAGCATGCATTTCAACACACATTTTCCCTTTTTTCAAAGGGGGGAAGCTCAAGATTTTTTTTCTTCTAAATTTACAAAGATAGGCCAAAAACAAGTACTGCATTTCAAATTTTCAGGCCGCACTCATTCAGAGGATGCCAATCTACTAAGAAAATTGGGTGTCGGGTCAAGGTCTTGGTATACATATAATATTCCTGGATTATTTCGCAATTCACATCCGTGTTTGCCTTCGTGGGTCAACTTTAAGTCCTCAAAGAAGTCCGAGGCCACTGCGAGGTCCATAAATCCGCGGTGTTGATGAGATGACAACGGCAATATAATTCGAGATTTGGACCACTTTTTGGGGAATCTCGAGACATTGGGCCTGGAGACACTGGAGTTTTCTGTACGCTGTATAAGATAAAGATCAACTTGGACACTGGACTAATCAATCAGGATCGTGCTCATCAATCAGCTAAAAATCCTCTTTTAAATTAATACTATTTCATAAAAAGATTAATGAATAAAGTAGAAAGGACAAAAAATGAGGTTTATTTTTAGAAATTATTGACAAATTTATTTTTGGGGAAATACCCGTAGCTTTGGGTTAGTGCCGCTCGGTATTCCCTAGCTCTCAGACAAGGGAAAAAAGATATTGAAATAAGCATAATGTCATGTGAAGTTTGTAATGTTGTTCATACAACTGATGATCCACAATATGATGACTATATTGGAGAATGTCACCTTGTGAAACGAGAGAGAATACTCGAGGAATTATATGAAGATATTTTTGAAGCATCAGAAACAGGGGTATGGGTTTGTGATAGCTCAGACAGTTCAGAGGATTCGCATAAGAGGCGTTTATTTAGATTTATGGAAGAAGCTGTTACTGATTATGATTATGAGGAAGAATTAAATGTAAACGATGTTCCAGTCTGTCACAACTGTGAGGA
This sequence comes from Protaphorura quadriocellata, assembly GCA_034698945.1. Taxonomy (NCBI): domain Eukaryota; kingdom Metazoa; phylum Arthropoda; class Collembola; order Poduromorpha; family Onychiuridae; genus Protaphorura; species Protaphorura quadriocellata. The sequence goes on from JAQGCA010004303.1 coordinate 9,745, forward strand.
AGACATCGAGAGTGATGGCTATTACATTAAATACAAGAATAAAATATTTAAATTTTTTTTAAAGATAAAGTTCAAAATTTGAAGAAGTCCCAAGACAGACAGAAAGAAATACATAAAGAAGCATTTTATTCATGTTATGTTAGTAGTATGTAGGGACCATGGGAGAAGCCACCCATGCCCACCCATGTTGGGAAGGACCCACCCATGCTGACCCGTGTTGGGGAAGCGCTCTCCATGCCCATCCATGTTGGGAGGCGCCAACCATATCAACACATGTTGGGAAGGACCCACCCATGCTAACCTGTGTTGGGGAAGCGCCCTTCATGCTATCCTATGTTGTCTAGACGCCTCTCCTTAACATTACGAAGAAATAAGAGCGAGCTGGATTTAACATAATACCCTTCACTTCTTGGAAAAAACCAAAATAAATTCTATTCCCAAATACCCAGGTGTGAACACCCCCTTTCACTTCTAAGGAAATCCTAAAAATAGAAAGGGGCGTACGTAACCCAGCTGTGGAATGCAAGCGTAATCCCTTTCACTTCTAAATATGGAATTCTTGGATTTTCTTTCAAATTTTTGTCCATTTAACCCTCAAACGTTCTTAAAACTTCCGGAGCATTATATTTTATCAAATGAATAGAGACATGTGCAATCAATAAGTTCTGGTTTAATGTTCATACAAGGATCAATTACAACATAGATACAAACACACTTCACACTTTAACATTTTGGATAAACACAAAATAC
>JAQGCA010004304.1:0-10493 GCA_034698945.1 Protaphorura quadriocellata
TTTGTTGATTTTTGAAAAATAACAAAAAGTGATTTGAGAGTTTGAGGTACCCTGTTCTTCGTCGGACACGCATAATTATGGATAAGTTGCCCGACTTATGTGACTCCCTGTATATATCCTCGCGTATGCGTAAGGGACAATTTATTACGAGGGAAAACTTTAAATTTAAAACTCGAGCTTATGCCATGTAATATTTTCTACAGCCATTGTGCTTGTAATATACTTTGAAATGAAAAAAATGATGGTTAGATACGAATATAGTAACGAAAGGGACGTTGTAGTTGTGGGATGTAGCTCAGGATAACCAAGGTCCTGATTAATGTTTGTGTCCGAATATTTCAGATCCGCTGGCCATGAAGCTCTTTGTCTTCCTTGTCGTCGTCGTGTGCTCTCCATCATTCGTCCTCACGGACTCTGGGCTCAAAGGTGAGGTTTCTGTGAACTTTTCAAGACGCTTCCCCCAACACAAATGGCGACGGGGACTCATTAGTCATTTCATATTATCTCTCTGACGTCCCTCCAGTGTCATGGACAGGACAACACAAACATCAGCTCATCATATTATTATTATTATGCGTAGACAGAAACTGGTATACCATATGCGATATGTCTGAATATTTTGATGAGCCCTTTTGACGTTGAGTAGTGTTCTGAGTCATGTTTGCAAATTGTCCAAAGTCAACAATTTGCAATGGAAGCCAAATAATCTGACTTGATTTTTCTTCCGGCAAGCAATTAGAAACCGAAAACCCGACGTGTCTAAGGCTACGCGACAAACTTTGAGACAGAAATCAGGCTATTTCAATGTCAACGTTTAGTGGTCGGAATCGGAATTTGTGCATGCTTCTGAATATGCCCGATTCGATTATCGGTTCATTTTTACAACATTTTAGTAACGATTCTAATTGATTACACGTTAAAACTAATTATATTCCACTCAAACTATATAAACAGGTATAAGGTCGTATTTTTCGTACAGAACTGCTTGATTTCGATTTTATTAAGGCAAAGTACCCCCAGTAGTAGGGAGGAATCTGGGAAAGTTAACCTATATATTTACCTAATATTTTTATTTTCAACCAGGGTAGCTACTCCATTGATTGATTGATTGATTGATTGATTGATACGTGTTTATTTAAGTCATTAATTCCATAGCTCACACAATATAATTGTAAAATCACATTACTCATCAGTGAGTGTCATTAATTCCGACTTTAACTAACTTAAATTTAGAAAATAAATTGTGCTTCACTAAGCCGTTAGAACCTGAATGACGAGTTCATTTTAAAAATTAGAGAATCCCCTATTCTGACTATTCTCATTGTCATGAAGTGCACTCGAAGTCCGGTCCAGTCTTAAAGAAAATAAAGTCATTACGAAGTAGTTAAATGGGCGTCTTCGGTCGCGCCCTTCTTCAAACACGTCTTTTACACAAAGGAGACTAGTTAGGTGCTCAGATTAAGGATTCAAATTCAAATTCAAAGGAGTGGACTTAAGTCCCTCTTCTAGTGTTCCGAATTCTCAGGCTACATTATACTTCTACTGCATTACATTACACAGTAACGAATAATGTTCAAAACTGTTCATTCCGAATCCCCGCCCACGCAATGAGTTTTTGATTCTAACGTCTGATAGGGGAATAATTTATTGAAATAACCCGAGTCTCATTTCCAAGTTCCTATTCCTATATGTAGTCCTAAAACCCACATTACAAATGCCTAAAAACAGTTCAGACAATGTTTTCTGGCAGTCCAAGAAAATAAATTCAAAAGGTCATATGGCGAACCGAATTTAGACCGTAGCGTAGAGATAGAATTTAGTGCTGTCGAGTTCAGATAGCTTGGCAGTGAACTTCAATTAATTGTGTGTATTTTTGCGTCAAATGTCATTTGAACAAGATGAAAGCTGAGATTCATTATTTTGTGAGTGTGTCAACCCTTGGGCCCTTTAGCTTTTGTTTGATGACCAAATAGACGCTTCGTGGGGAACACATGCCAGACCAGAGCCATTTGTATCAATAAAGGGACTCTGTATGTACACATGGATACGAATATTGGAATACTGTACATATTATATTTTATCATTCCCTTGAAAATGTCCTCCTTTGTAGTTTTTCGGGTCCCTATGCCATGAATGAATGGATTGACAATTAGAGAGGCGTGTGCTTGTCGTCTGTGTCACGGTTTTTGGCAGGTATGTCATTATGTCGTAGTATAGAATTGAACTAAATACCAATTACCTGGTATTCTAAAAAAAAATGCACACTCTGTTGTGTCCCAAGACTGGAAATGAAATAATTTGGTTCCCATGAAGTAACGTGGGTTGAAAATAAAAAATGTTTAAAATAGAAGTACCGGAAAGAATTACCTTTATTAACCGGTGCAATATTGCCGTCCATAATTTTGTCCCGGATGTGTATGTTCGTTCAACCAACGGTTTTAGTCCTCCCGAAAAATTGAAAAGGATTTGGTTATTCATGTTTCATGTACTTGAACATGACGACACAATGATTCAATTATCTTCGCCTTCAAATATTAAGAATGAGTTTACATAGTGGTATTTCCTGTTTCTCTATGTGTGGGATTAGATCCGTCCGGCAAACATGGTTTCGAGTCTCCTTTCTCCTGTCAACTATTTTCGTATGAATTAGGTGTAGCTTCCAAATTGAAAGCAAATACATAATCTCCTATGGACATTTTACGGACGGTGAACATAAATGACTGATAATATCATTAAAATTAAGTTGGGGTGCCTAGGAATGTCGAACGTCGAAGAGGCACGACCACATAACATTAAGGGTCGAACTCTGTCTGTTTGCCGTTGAATTCATTTAATTTTGAAGTGGATGTACTCTAAATCCATTTGAAATTTGTTTGCTAAGATGGAAAATATGTAACCTTTTTGAGAATTGTGTGACAACGACCATCGCCAGTCAAGTTTTTGAGGGTCGACGACGAGTTTGTTGAACATAAATATTTTATCTATCGTTCCTTTTCCAATTCGTCCCCGTTGTCGCTTCCACAATACAATAGTGCTAGAAGGTTTATCAATTCAGTTCATCATCGTCACATCGACATTCGATTCCACATCACCCATACTCCAGATGTGAGGGAAAACATTTACTTCGTACAACTTCTCATTCTCAACCCTCAATTCATGATTTACAGGACAACAGCTGATGATAGGAGAGGAGAGGGTGACAAGACAGACTTTGTAAAACTAGAATGTTATAACTCAAACCACTTTCAACCTAGAACTAGAAAAATTTGTTGACGGACGGGATCGATTAGAATCAGTTCAAAACTACATAGAATCTAGTACTTGTCCACACCAGGTTCAAAGTTACCCAACGTTAGCGGTATTCAATAATATTTTAGAATAGTATTTGAATTTTTCTGAAAATATGTATGGAATGGGTGTGTTTTGGTGCTGGGAATTTCTCGAGCCTCTCAAAATCTCCGAAGAACGAATTAAATTTCTATCTTCGTACAAATGGGTTAGATGACCTATCCAGAATTTATTTCTAAAAATAGAGCGCAGTCTCAGTTCTGTTTAATAACCTGTTCAAATCTGAAAGTGAGCAGTACAAACCTATGGGATTTTTAAAGCACACGCGAGCACGATAAGATGTAAAATTCTTTATCAATGGGATATTCAATCATGAGACTAACGAGACGTCAGAACACAATCTCTTATGTTATACAGTATATACAGTTGAGTCATCGATCCCAAACTTGTAAAATAATACACAATTTCTCGGGGCCCTAAATTCCGAACGGAATTGTAGAATAATGTTGCACAATTTGTAAATTGTAATTCCGGTGTCGAAGGTTTGAGTTTAGTCTAGAGAATCGACGCCGACGACGACATAGTACATACATAACGTTGTGAGACATGTAGATCTTTGTTACTGAAAGTAAAGGATTGAAATAGAGAAGAAAATTAAAAAGGAATGATTGACGAGGAGGAAGAGTAAAGAGCATGGGGAGACGACAGGGCTCGTGGAAAAGTGGATGACAAATCCTTTTTTGATACGATGATTGGTTTTCGGTGGCGGGTTCGTGGTTACGCTTCTCCGTCAACCAGACACCCGCCAAAACATTACTTCTTACTTTTCCCCTTCCCCTGATTCAGCTCCATCAAATTCAATTCTACAGGAAGTAAAATCATAATCTGATTCAAACACTTTACATTACATCAAAAAGATTATCCTTTAATCTTTCAGAGAGCAATTTAATTAGATATCACCCACTGTCTTGAGACTTGAAAAGCACCGCAATACAATTGCAGTGCAACAAATCATAAACGACAAAGCCTGGATCAAAAGGACACCGCACAAACTTTATGGGAAATTTGAACCTCGTACGATTTACCTGTATTTTTGATATGTTCTAAGGAATTGGCTTAGTAAACAGCTTTTGTGAAGGTCCCACCCACAAAAGTTGCATGGTTTGGCTGTTAGAAATAAATAGGGGGCATGTGCTAGTGCTACACGGCCTTCGGGGTAGGACCCAGGGCTACATGTCAAAAATGCAGCCAAATCTAACAGGGTCCAAATTTCACATAAAGACGTATTTTGCTAAATACGCTAAATCGAGGAATACAGATTTATGACGGCAAATATAAGGTGATTTCTAGCACAGAGTGAAACAAAGGCCGGTCGTTTCAGAGGTGATCGGCAATATACGAGGCAGGCGTTACGACAGTTCTCATTGTATAACACACAGATGATCTTACAGGGAAAGTCCAAAACTGAAAAGAAATTTGAAAGGCCAACCGCCAGCCATTTTTGATAGTTTGTGTCATCATACGATTGGAAGGGTTTTATAAATATCAGGTAACGTCTAGGTCGTTTTTAGAATATTCTGGCAATCATTTCACGATGTTCACGAATGGTTTCTTTTAATGATTATTTAAAGAGTGAATTATTCAAAGTCAAAATGTTTTGGTTATAATTAGAAAAGCGAGTATAATTTGCAGAATAATATTCATGTATCGTGACCACTTGAAATGACTAGCACTGAATATTTTTGCCAACTTGAATTTTATATCCAGATACTGTTCTAAGGGATCTTAGTTCATTCACATTGTTCTATTTTTGCATTGTTTTATTCAGGTAATGAACCGAAAATTGATTTTTGTAAAAGTTAGACTTTGAGTTAATACCGAACACACACGTACATTTTTATTCGTGTGTAACAACAATAAACTTTGATGTCTTAATTTAGATACAGGGGGTCGCAAAAGTGAAATCGTTTGTTCTGCAGCCCGCACTGCGGGGAGTTCTCAATATATAATTTTTAATTCTGGCTTCTAAAATGTGAGTAACTTAAACTGAACTTAATGAAACTTTTGAAGTTTTTAACATAGAACAAGTGCGGAAACTTTATGCTCCTACCTTACCACGAAGAAATCATTACCTGTCAGCGTATACTTATCTTTATGATTTAAGTATGTGTACACACACCATTATACATAGGTGTGAAAACTTTACACACAAAATTGAGTGAAAGTTTTAAAAGTAAAGAAAATCGTGACAAGATGCCATTCAAGAGGTTTTCCGGGGAATAATGTTTACGTTTGCCAAAAAGCTCATGAAGTTATCACGCGAGGTTCAGGCTGTTTGTAAGCACTTCCATGCGATTACTGACTTTCCAAGATTTAAAAGCTTGAGGGAAAATAAAGTTTCCTTTCCTTATGGCCATTATCAAGTCGGTCATTTCTTTGTTTCGTTTTGGACGGAAATTTAAGTAATTCCAAGGCAGTTAAGCAAACTCAATCAGTATATTTATCCTCTCCATAACTGCAAATATTCAGCATTCCACTAAACATTAACAAGGTTCGTAATGTGTAAAATGCTCGGGATCCGGATTTGAAAACTAAAATATGCCCTACTTCTTGGAAATAGTGATATCTGCTATGGTTTTGATTAATCGTTCTGTTAATGTCCACTTCCTCAGTCACTTGTTAGTTCAGGCTCCCCCATAGTTTGTTAAATAATTGATAAAATACATTCCACTAACTATGTGGCACAGAATTTTGGAATTTTGGCAAAAGTATGGTCTTCCGGGCAAGGCAAACTTCTGCCAAACATGATAGTGATCGCTGACAATATATGCAAATTCACAATTCCGACTGACTCATTATTGGCATGCAAATTCTGTGAAATTGACATCGTTTGTTGCATAACGCTGTTGGGGATAACTTCAGAGCTGACCCCATATGTTCACGCCGCTTCTGGTATGACCTGAGGTCACTGCACGTGTAGGTCTCTATTGTTTTTAGACCACCATTATTTTTCAGAGACTGCATTAATTACATCGATTAACTAAGATTCCCCGGTAAGAAATTGCGAAACACAGTTTGTAAAAAGTGGTTGTAGGAAATGTACCCCTAGTAGCAGGAAAAAAAACCTCTTAAACTGTCTTAAACGTCATGACTACTTGAGAGACATTAAAGCCCGAACCATAACGAAACAGCAAGGAAAGGCTGCATTTAAACTTTGCTAACTTGATGTTTGCATTTTGTTTCTGTGTAGAAATAAATCACTGAAAATGAATTCGCATTCTGTGAAGCTATGCATTTTCTAGGCAATCTGCGGTCACCTTTGTAATTTCGAACTTTCGAATTCATGTCACAATCACCAGGGGAAATTCGAAACCCGTCTCCAATTCCTACCGTTCTCGTCCCTTACAAGCTATACTTGGGCATCCATATGCGGTACACACTTAGTTATCAGGAGGACAACACAATTAATTCTAATTAAAAGCAATCGAATTCTTTCTTTCGTCTTTTCCGTTGTCTTAACATGTCTTTTACTTTCGACTTTCATGAGTCTTTATCGTTTTTCGTTTCCGTCATGCAAGGATTCACAGCTCACGGTCTGTCTCAGGATTCCGATTAGATGTGGGAAAAAGGAATTACAATGTGTAGTAAAAAATAATTACAGAATGATTAGTTTGATGTTGATAGATTGTGTTTTCAGCGTCTGCGAAGAGGGTGAGATGCCAAAAGCGCTTAATGCACTCAACTGAATGCATGTTGCAGACAACGCATTCTTTCAGGCATTCTGGATCGATTTTGTCACTTCCAATAATATTTTTTCATCTCATTGGCGTCTCCATCCATTTTCAATTTTTTCAGAACTTCATGACCTTTCAATAACGAATGTCTTTTTCTTCGAACCAAGTCGCCTGAAACGAGCTTTATTAACAAATTTGAGCTGATGATAAGCATCACCTGTAACACATATACAAAATTGTAGTTTGGTCTATATATACAGTGATTACTTGGGTTTGGTAGTTTCGACAGTAGAAAAAGAACCGCGACACGAGTTTCGGAACTTCGCTCATTAAAATGATGGAGTGTGGATGTTTGCTTTTGCTTAGGTGTTGAGTCAGGAAAGCAATGACAAGGACAACGGTACATGATATGCTATATGGTTAGGGAACGGTATTTCGCATCGTTAGTCAATCACAAGAGCTGAACCAATTTGTGAAGTTAATGTGATGGAGAGAATATTATTACTATTATGAATATGATACATCATGTTTCATAAATATTCTCACAGTAGACAGACACCATTTCCATTATTTATTCTTCTACTCAATTTTCAAGGCACAGGTTTCAGAGTAGACAAATCTAAGCTATGTAGTGCAGAGCAGAACATACATTTTGGAGAAAGAACTGTCTATCGATACCGTGGCTAAATATATATAATGGGTCAAATTATTCAAGTAACGACAACGCGAATCCTAAACTTTCGAAAGTACCATTTGATTTTTGATTGATTTTTTCTTTATTTTGACATTTAACAAAATACCTTTTGTTTTTCTGATGCTGGTTTTACCCTTCGGTGTGATTTCTATACGTAGGAAATAGCCTTGCTTGGAATTGGAATCCTATTCGAACCCCTTGAACAACTTTTATTTTCAATCTCACGCCGTATTTACACCCAACAAAACAAAGTCATTCTCCCTTACAATAAAGTGAAATTCGGCTTTGCGGGATTTATACGTTTACAGGACGTTATTTTCGACTCTGGCTTCATCAGTTTTGGATATTTATTGCTCCACGGTCACGGCCTCACGGCCGGTGTAATATCGGCAACTTTATTTATAGGACCGGCATGCTCCATTTTTTTTTACATCGCACTGCGTACAGTTTTTACCAATTCGTAAGGTTCTTTACTGTTTACTCGCTTCCTCTTCCACCCTGCTCTAGTTTGTGGTTACTACCGAAAATAAAGTTTTAAATTTTTACATCAAGAACATTCAGTCGAATTCTTTGGTTTACTTCTATTATCGAGGGAATACTTTTCGAGTAAACAACATGAGAATGGTTGACTGTGCTGCAGTGCAAGGGGACACAAAAATCTGGTATTTTTGGGTATCCTGCTTACTTACAACAAACCAAAACTTTTTTTACATTGTTTGTTTTGAAAGTTGAGAGTCCCTTCTCAGCTCTTGACTGACATTTGTCATCCGAAACGAATGTCTGTGCGTGCAGTCGAATCTTTTTCTAATCCTCTATATTGGAAACCTCCTCTAATCGAACTCTGGTGTGGGTGCCGCCGCTACCATTAAATCATGAGTTTCAATGTCTTTCTATTTATCGAACTTTCCTTACACAATATGAATCAATGTTCTTGTTTGTCAAACTGCGTACGTAAATGCTCGATGGAAGCCCAGGCTATCTTTTTATACTGTCAATTCTAGAATTATTTAATTTCTATTCATACCATGTATACGTAATTCCACACGAGAACACGATTGATGGGAATGGGATTACAATTTAAGGATTACAAGTAATTCAATTACATTACGATTAGATTATTTTTACAATTTGATAAGAGGAGATTACAAATATGTAGACCTTCAAGTATATCTTATAATGCAGTAGTTTTGGAAGGATTGACCGGATGCCATATTTTAAATGAAAACGACTCTTTTTGATCTCAAGGTTTCAGAAAACAAATTGTTTCTAACATTTTATACCATATCGTAAAATGTACGTTACTGCTCTCTGTAATTTTAACATCCTTGAAGCAAAAAAAACCGCATTCTCAGCCTCCGCGCTGCGCCAAAATAATTGTAATTAGATTACTCTGGAGGGGGCAGACGTAATTTGTGTTCATCAAAATTGTGAATATTGCTGGCACATCTTAAATGATCACAAGTGTGAATAGATTTCATTGCGATTTGCGCAGTGCGGAACTTCTCCAACTAGACATGTTAAATCGACCCATAAGACCTATAAGGTCCCTGTGGAGAAGTGGTTAACTCGTTCGTTTCACACTCGAAAGGTCCTCGGTTCGAACCCGAGCAGGGACATCATTTTTTTGTATGTTTACAGTGAGCAGTTATTCATCCATCCGGTTAGTTTTTTTTACATCAACCATGATAACCCAATGCCATTTTAATCGGATAAAATTTTAAGAGTCATTGGTAACTACGACTGGCCTGATCCTAAGGTCAAAGGGTGTCGGGTGTGGTGACTATGGAACCGGTGGTCTGTTTGAGAATCAACTTGAAAATTACAAAAGTATTGCCGTGGGTCATTAAATGGTCCAACGTCCCGAGAGAGATTTTCCCCAGCACATAGCCAGGTCAATGTGTGTGAAGGACTTAAGCAGAAAGAATCTCTGGGTGAAGTCCACGGGTCACAATATAATGTTGGTCTTAGACTGGAATAAGAAACCCTTTCCGCAGTCAGGCCGCACTTTGCTGAGGCCATATATGGGGGACTTTTGCCCATTCATAAACCCAGCACGTTCTAAATGTAACAAGCATACTATTTGTCTGTCACCCGACCTCCAACCTCGTGACCTCGACCTCGAGTTTCGACAGTTTCAGCGTAAGTGACTTATAATGACTGACTGACTTATACTGACTTCCTACAATAACTGGATTCCAGTGTAATTGGAAATCAAGCTTCAAATTGGAAGTTGATAAAAGTCTAACATTTCGTCTTGGGTTAACATGAATATTATTGTACTAAAAGCCGTCCTTTTCTTTACTTCCAGGTCCACCGCACATCACCGGAGAAATGGTACCAAAATATTTTGCAAAGGTTGGAGAGGTTATCAAGCTTGACTGTCCAATTGATTCGGGTGCAGACTTAAACGTCTATTATGAGTGGTATAAGGTAAGTGCACATGATTCCTAATTTATATTCACTGAATGTATTTAGGTTTTGTTAGTTTTGTATTATTATTATTGCTATATTAATGCAGATCCCCCGCTCTCAGACAGCATTCTTTAGCCCAGACGTTTTTTGTATTATACTTCCTGTACCGGAAAACTATGCATTGATTGTATTGATTTTGTTTATAATATGCTTCGTGGGATTGGGATCAGATATTGCATCTTGCATTTCAGAATATCTGAAATGAGAGTTCAATGCAACTCTTCTAACTTAATTGTGTTTTGAGAAAAATTGCTCAGATTTGAAAAAATTTGAACAAAAAATAATTGTGGAAAATAAAGATTTTT
>JAQGCA010004305.1:0-10493 GCA_034698945.1 Protaphorura quadriocellata
TTTATTTAAATGTGAATCTATGATGCTTGTTATGTGTTACAATCTCGAAAATAAACCAAATTCATTCATTCATTCATAATATATAATCGATGAAAGTTGTGTTGCCAACTTTATAATTTTTTGATCCATACAATAATACAATTATTTATTTGTTTCTGACATACAAGTGTAATTTTAGCCGTCAGCACAACTGCACAACACAAAAATCACTAACAGTTGTTTTGTATTAGCAAGGATAAAAAATATATTATAATAGATTTATAAGAGATAATTTTTAGTGTTGATTTTGAACTTGAAGTTTATTATACTGTCTATTTACTTATTCGTGACTTTTTCATTGTCAAATCAATAATGTGTTCTTCCTAAAACACGTGGGCGTTTTCTCCACTTAGTTTTTATCTGCTTCAAATAAACGTTAAATTTATGTCTTTTAGATCTGTTTACATTAAACGTGAATCTATTTGTGGATTCTAGCATAACCGAACACACATCATTTTACCATTAAGCTACCTCTACTAATTAACAGTGAATGCAGGATGGATTGGGTAAACCAACGGTTTATTTTTTAGAAGAACTAAGATTAAAAAAAGTTTAAAAAAATTTGTTGTTCTAATCTGTTGGTCTTTGGTTTGAGATGGTTTTTAAGATAGTTTGGTCAAACCATCTTATTTTGGTTTAGTCAGACTTAAACCAGTTTTCCTTAATAATATAATTTGTTTTGTATATAAAAGTTTATGCTCTATTACTTACAGTCATTCTGATTCGAAAAAGCAACATTTAAACCAAAGAAATATGAATAGTTGGAAGCTCCGTCAACACTATTTTAACAAAGAAATATGTATATAAATATATTTAGAATTATTTTTCTTAGTGCGTTAAAAATAGTTTTCGACGAACGACAGAAGATATTGAAAAAAATTGTTGTATCAAATAGTGAAATAGTACATTTTGGTGAGATAATCATTGTATCAAATACTGAAAAAGTACACTTGAACGATAAAATTATTGTATCAAATAGTGAAAAACTACAATTTGATGAAAAAACTATTGTATCAAATATCAAAGTACCCGTCGACTAGTCGACGGGTACTTTGCTACCCTGATTTCACTTATTGGTCAGACTTAATAAACATCCGGTTCTTTATAAATTCAGAAATCACGGATATTTCATGATTTACAAAATTTGGTCCGACAGATCATTCTAGAATTTTCACCACAAACAAACAAATTTCTGGATTTTAACTCGGATTCGAGTCGTATGACCGCAACCAAATGCCGAGTCGTTGAATCAAATTAGCAATACTTTTTCTGTTGCCCGATCGACACGAATGGTTACGAAAGGAACTAGTACTATTTGACGTGACCGAAACCGCAGTCAAGGAATTAACAAAATGGTCTAACTCAGTCCGCCCTCCTCATTCCTTCCTTCTCTTCCCTCCTGCCCTTCTCTGTCTCTCTTTTCTCTGACTTAAAAATTTGACTGTGACTCTCATAAATTGACTGTGATTTTTATATACTGGTCGGACTTTTCGTAAACTGAATGGGATTTTCTTTAACTGATTGCAATTTTAACAAACTGAATTTGATTTTCCTAAACTCACCGGGCTTTTCCTAAACTAACTTGGATTTTCCTAAATTGACTATGATTTTCTATGAGTGCTAAAATTCAACTATAGTTTCCTCGTAAGTATGATTTGGGTGGGAATCAGTATTTTCTATGTACGCTCGCAAAAATAGTATTGAATAAGTGTAAAAATTGTTTCAAAATGAGAAAAATAAAAATGTCTCGTCGCCAGTAGGCACGGTGTATGGAGAAATTAAAAATTTTAATGGATGGCCTGGTCACTAGCAGACAATTTATAGTAGTGTTTTTTTAGAGTTGTGATTCCAAGTAAAATTCTTACATATTCTAGGACTGCCTAAGCGTTTGTGAATCTCCATCTGACAGAAATAGTGGTTACGAATATAACGAAGAAAGTCAAGCATTTCAACAATCCCATTTTCTTGAATTCTAAATTGGAAAATAAAAAACATATTGAATTGTGAATAACTCGTCATAATTCTTATTACATTTTGTAGGGATGGACCGAATATTCGGCCGAATAATTTTTGCAAGTTGTGTTCTCAATGGAATGAAGGTCTAGGTGCTCCAAACGGAGAAAATACGAAAGTACCTTGACCGAATATTCGACCGAATAGTTGTTTACTATTCTTTGAGAGTAGCATTGTGATAGAATAACATAGGAAATGAATACAAAAGATTAAAGGCCCATGCCTTTAGACTAGTCTGACAGGGCTGGGTACGGATGATTCTCAGTCACCCAACTTCAACGACACTGCACACGCAGCCGTGCTGAAACCTAATACGTTACGTTAATCAATCCTAATGCTATTCTATATCAATCTTACTCTCAACTCACACTATACCGGGGTCTGAGAAGCTCGGACCCACGAGCTTAGTGTGTAAGGGAATCGGAATCTATTCGGACGGAATGGGAAAGGACTCTTCCTCCAGAACTAGATTTAAGTGCTCCTCAAAGGAGACACGAAACGGGGATACCAGGATTTACTTTTGCGCTGGATTATTTCGCTATATTTTCTCCAAATATGACATGATAAATATAACGTAGACATTAAATGAAAATGCGGTAAGTATGTGTGATGAATTGACCATCAGGTTAAATGAAAAGGCGGTCCACATTTTTGTGTTCAAAATAATGAAATGAAGAAATAAAAATAAGTAGGGAATTAAAGTGTTGTATTTCACTCATATTTCATTTCCTTGCATTACATTACAGTAGGTTTTAATTCGTAACCTCAAGAGATATTTGTAAAATATTGATAAAGCGAATCAAAGTTTTCAAAAATATCACTGCCGACGTATTTTAACAGGTTTCGTAGCTTGGAAATTATTCACAAATAAGTCATAAGGCGTTTGGCGACCCAGTTCTTATATTTGGAATCTTGTAGACACCTCATTCGAATTTTCTGAGAACTCGAAATCCGCTCAAAGTGTCGACTTGGTCACTGACGTCAAAGAATTCAACAAAGTGAGCAATCGTCAAGTCACCCCACGTGAGCTTGGAGCCGACAAATAATTCTCCATTCCTGTTGTTCAATATTCCTTCCAATTTTGCATAACATTTCGGGGCATGATTTTAAACAAAATCCTTCTTCTGAGTGTCTACCTTCACTCCATCAGTGTCAAATTTAAAAAACCAATCTGAATTGAAATTCATATGGAGTCCATTTACTTTGAGGAGGGAAGCTACTGGGAGGGGGTGGAGTTTTCGGGTATTTTGTATCTTCCTTCCTACTGACCTTCAAAAGTAGCGGAGAGAAGTCATGCCGAATATTATCATTTCGTGTGTAGTTGATCGCCCAAATTCTCAATTATTCTTGAGAAATGTGCCCGTGTATTGTGTATTATTTTGTCTCTATTTGTGTAATTCCTTAGCTAAGATTAAATGAACCAATGTTGTGCAATTTGTGGTCAATGTTAAACAATTTAAAAAATTAAAGTTGTAGCACTGCTTGGAAGGCTTTTGGACACACAAATAAAGTCATATTTAATCATAATTGAAATACCAGCATTACTCAAGGGAACTTGAAACAGACAAGCCTATGTTGTAAAACTTCCGAATCTGTCTTCAGGCACGATTTTGAACAGTAAAATACTCTTCCGCATTGTTGACACCGAATTGTGCCGTTACCTTTTCCACAATATCAACAACATTTTTCATTTCTTATTTTTTTCGGATTGGTAAACAGAAGGCTTGGTTCGTCCACACAAATAGCTGGTTTACGGTCAAGTGTGATTCGGAAGTATGGGTTAATAACGGTAATTCGGCATCCATAACCAAGAGAAGATTGTGTATTTTTATCTTGTAGGTAATTGTACACATATATCCGCCCCACATCCCCAATCTCATCTTGACCAACGAGGGCAATTGATGGTCGTCCCAGAACAGTGTCCTCTACAATCGTAAGTTTGATCGCGAATCCTGAGAGCAAATAATGGCAAATTAATATCATTAAGTTTCGCTGTTTCTCTGTCCATTTCGAGTCTGTTCATTCGATTTATTAACTAACCTTCGTAAACGTGATCCTCATTCTGATCCTTCATATCTCTGAAATAAATCGGTCTCAACCCAATCAAATCCACGGTTGTATTTTGTTTTTCGGTGGAGTTAACAGAGTATTCTATTTCGGGTCTGAATATCATCTGCTTGACACCTTCTCGGTGTTCCACAATTATTTGCGTCCTGCAATCCCAGTTCGACGTCATCAATGTTAAAGTATCCAATTTGACCGGTGCTCTGTTTAACGCTTGTTCCTGGTTGTGTTTGCTTGGATGAGCCAGACGTTTCACTGCATTTTGTTGCACAAGATGTTTCAGAGATTCCTGGCTGACAGGGTCTTCTAAAAATGACTCTTCAATTCTAGACGATTTAATCTTAGCCGCAAGGTTCATATTTTCAGTGTTCGAATTAAGGGTAGGCCATTTCTGTACCTCCTTCTTATTTAAAGGGTCGGCATATTTCTCGGCCTGTTTTGCCAGTGCCTTGATGGTACATTTTAGTGCTGCAATTTTCATAACAATATTATGTTGTATACACTTTCCGTATAGATACATGTAGGCCATGTTGATTCTTGAATCTTTGCACGTATTCACCAGTGCCTTTTTGTGCCACGCAATTGATTTAGTATTTCTTTCATTCACTCCAACACCTTTATCATAATCAAGTCCCAAATTAAGTTGAGATTCACAGGCGCCTAGATTTGGCACCTTAGTAGTTGGATGGGCTACTGAAAAGGGTTGATGTACTGCCGTCCGGAACAACATTCTGACATGGTCAGAAAGATTTCTACTAACATGTTCACAAATCCCAGCGGGATTGTACATCGCAAAGTATAGAAATTGATATTGAGCAAGCTCAAGAGCCTTTGCCATATCTCGTTCCTTTTTCCAGTTGTTGGCCGAGATTGTTTGAAAATTACGTAGGTAAATTTGGTCACTCCTGGAAATGCTTGCAACCATATATCTGGAGAAATCACGAGTATATTTAATTTGAAAGGCGGTTGGCTCTATTCCAAATGCAATTTCATGGAATCGAAACGCCTTTCCATATTTCCCCAACTCCTGATATGCGTTTGCCAAACGTGCATACCCCTTACCAATTAGGGCGGAGATGGACCGTGCCTTTTGCGTCTTCTTTTGCAGCTTGCGCGTCTCCGATACTTAGGAATGTTAATGATCGATTCGCGTATAGCACGGCGGAGTAATTCGTAGAAAGACCGGGAATTAAAATCGCCTCCGAGTAGGCTAATAAGGCGGCTTCGTACTTTCTTTCTCTGAAATATGAATTTCCTTCCTCTTTAAGGATTTCTGCATTCTTCTGATTAATCTCGTTGACGTCATCGTCCCGTTTTGAAACAATTTCATTCTGAAGATTAAATGATTTTGCCAAATCAAGCTCACTTCTTGACATTCCAACGCCGATTAAAATTAAAGAAATGTCTCTCCAATATATCTCAAACTCGTCATTTGTTATTTCCATATTTCCCAAATGCATTAGTTGATTTCGAAAATTCTTTAAACTGTCATAATACATATTTGTTTTTAGGCCTTCCGAGTTTTTCATCTAGGGACTTAATAGCATCCACTAGCAATGGCAAGTCCCACACATTGTCGCTCTGTGATTTTAAATACTTTTTTTGAATGCCTTTAGAAATTGAGAACAGTTCTCGTCCCGGGCCTTATATTAATTCGACTCTACTTTTTACATCATTTCCCCAATCCGAATTTACAAGTTCTTGCCAATTCTTCCGAAAGCACTTTCGTAAGTATCCGTTTGCGGTTATATTCAAAATGCCGAGTAGTCGTAAGTAGTTTCTGACGTCAATATTTGCAGTTATTGGACCTTCCGCCATGATTCCTGCAATCAAAATACGGTAATAAATACGCAGAAATAATAAGAGCTTTTTATATAAAATATGCAGTGGTTTTCAAACTTTCGTAAATGGGCTATGGAAGTCTGATTGTTTTGACAATGCATGGATTAAAAAACCATGACACTTTTTAAATATATGAAATATTAAACAAAAATAACATTCCTAGAGAATTTTAATAAAACAGTTAAAACCAGAAACCTTAAGACTTTGGTACTAATAGTCATAAAAAAAATAAAGTGTCCTGATATTTACAAACAAAAATATTTAGTAAAGTACGGACAAAATATTTATTTCAATTACGGATCAATTTTATGTATGATTGAATTATATTTTTGTTGTGTATTCAAGTGATGGTGGGATAATGATGTTGTTTATTTCTTCATAAATTGGGCAGACGTTTGAATGCCGGGTGGGGGTCAGTTTTAGAGTTGCCTTAATGGCAATTTCAGAACTGATGGACCATTATTAGTGCATTTCAATGGCGAAGCCCTGAAGTAACAACATTGAGTACTCAATGTTGATACTATTTGGAGTTCCCATCTCAACAATTCAAATTTTTTGGTAGACCTTCGGTATTCAATTTGGAATTTGTTTGTTTCTACCCATAGGAACAGTCTTCGATGGTTGACCCATTCGTTGTAAAATATCTCTAAACTTTTAGTTAACAATATTTAAGTCCGAATTGAAGACACTCACTGATAAATCAATGATTCATCTACGACGTTTTTGTTGTGTGAACTATGAAGTTGATGACTATAATAAAATACGTATCCAATCCAATCCAGTGTAGAAATAGTGCACATTATTATGTACAAGTAATGTTCTCCTAAGCTAAATACGCGTTGTCTCGTTCGTGCACCGGGAATTAAACTGGCCAAATTGTGGTTGACAATTTGCGGGTGAAGTGAATTCACGGATATGACGTGATGAAAAAAGTTGAAATTGAAATCAATTATGGTTGTGAAGAGGTTTGCAGTTGCAATTCTTTTACAATTGATTTTCCTCGTCGTTATTCTTTGTACTAGTTAGTCGTGACAGTGACATGAATGTTCACTGTACACAATAGAGTCAATAGAAAAATACAAATGTTAACGTAACAAGGATGAGTACAGAACAAGGTCATTGCTATGTATATAAAATTAGACAATACAAAATATGTCATTTTCTTACCCCGACTTAGGAAGTTATATGTTTCAGTATGCGAAAATCAAACTTGCATAACCAATTACCTGCAAAAAATAGAGGCGCGCAGTTGCGCTGACAAGCACTTCAGTGAACATCAGAATACAAACCTTTCTAATACCGCGATGATGACGTACGCGAACACAGTGTCATCAGATTTGAAAATCATTTGAAATTTGAGTCATTGAAAAGTATGAGCTTACTTATAGTAAGACAGCGCTGTCAAGGTACCCTGTTTTTAAAATTAGTATGAAGGCATTGATGCCATTTGTGTTTTTGTCCTACTGGCAAACACGATTTAAGATTGGGTCAACATTTTGTGTAATAATAAAATAATGACCTGCGTGATTAGTACGAATATGTAATGTAGCAATTTATTTGAATATTGAGTAATTTGTAACATTACGAAATGCGAGAGCCGAAAGTAATAAGTATTTGTAACATTTATGGTTTATAAATGCCCAGGTGTTTGGATCATTAAATGCGTCGTAGAAATGTAAAAGTAATTAAGTCACAAATCACAATCTCAGTCATAAAATCCTGTAATAAATCCGTGAACACCGCACGTACGCCGCATAGGCAGACATATCAAAATTTCGCAATTCACAAAAACTTTGTTTTTCCAAACAAGCAATTTCCAAGAGCATCTGGTGCGTCGGAACTGAAGTAATCTTTCCAAAGCTCACTGTAATAGCTGAAATCAACTTTCGCCGTTCCGTTCTACAAAAAATCACATGAATGGAATTAAAAATATTTAACGGTACATTTCTATTAATAGTTTGTTCGATTCCCCTTACTCTGGACAATTTTTGAAAAGCCTGTTTGCATTCCTCAGCGGAGACACCGAAAACTTGGCAAATTTGGGAGAATTCATCAAATTCAATGGACCCGTCCTCTAGAATTTTTAAGAATTGCACTGCTTAATGGCATCGGCTTTTATTATTACTCGTATATATGACAGGGTGTCTCAAAAGTCACATTTGGGACACCCTGTAGTAAACCTTACCTGAAGTGTCTTGGAGTTGAAACATGAATTCCATGTATAAAATCTTCCAATCCTCACTCATCGAGTTTCCCCAAAGATTGACAAATTCTTCTCTGCTGATCTGATATTTATTCAAATTTGAAAATTGCGATGAAATTTCTACTTTAACCTGCATGAGGCCCCAACAATTAGACTTACCTCGTTGTCGTGGTTATCATCCGCCGCCTCTAAGAGATGCGTCCAGATATGAAGGAAACGCTCACTCAAATCAATGTAGTTATCGTCATCTTTCGTAAATCCTCGGCTCTGCGCAATTCTCTACAAAATATTTGTATCTGTGATAAGGCTCTACTGCTATGCATGCTTCCAATCAAATAAATCAATTATCCATTAACTAATTGTCTTACGGCAATAGCCAACTCGAAATCATCACGTCGAATCGACCCGTCCTGGTTTACGTCTTCAAAAAGAAGAAACAATCAGACTTTTATTTCATTTTGATTTTTTAGCTAATTTTCTAAAAAAAAAATATTTTTTTAAGGAATTTAAAATTCTGAATTTTGAGCGCTTTACCAAAAAATGTGTCAAAGACATAGTTGAGTTTCTGAAGCCGAAGTTCAGACACCATTTTGAAGATGGCGAGGAAGTTTAAAGCACTTTTCACGGAGAAGAATTTAAATAATCACGTTGAGAATTAACAGAAATCAATTTAAATTGTAGGAATGAAGTTTAAATGAACAATGCGTTGTGAATTGAGTAGTATTTACTCCAAACCTGAGAGTAAAAGTAATAATGATAATATTAATTACTGATAGCGATATTTGTGATTTACCCGTGCTTGTTATAAAAAATCTGAAGGTTTTATGACCCAGTGGGAGAAATATATGGAGCAAAATTGCTCAGTTTTATTTGAAGTCGGTAGATAAGAGTAGACCACAAAGCCACGGGTTTCCGCCGAATAACGCAAATCAAAGGAAATCTCTACTAGCAGCGATATATCTAGCACAAATCTGACACAAACGGAGAGTGCTCGTGGGTAATAAATCATTGCAAATCGATGTTATTTGCATCATGACTGTAAAATGCAAAAATTTACGTTGTTCAAAAATTAGGAAACGTCTGAATAAATTATAACATTCAAATCTATTTCTGCAACAGAACGGATTTACAAATAACTTAGTAATAAGTTTTATGACCAGGCTGACCATTTTTGAAAATCCAAAAACCGGGACACTCAAAAAGTGTCATTTTATCTACACAGAATTCATTTTCGAGCCAATTCTCTCTACACAGAATTCATTTTTGAACCATTACTCTTTAACTTTCCTTGACAGCATGAAGTAAAAAGTGGACAATTCATTGTAAGTTGCAGGATAAAACTGATAATCGGCCCCAAGGGCGGAGATTTTTTGAATCTAGCACTACATTTTGGTCAAGATGTACGAAAAACCGAAATTCTCGGGACAGAATTTTCAAAACCGGGACGTTTTTGGGACGCCGGGACAGGCTTTCAAAACCGGGACGATCCCGGAAAAACCGGGACGGATGGTCAGCCTGTTTATGACGCAAATGCATGAATGGATTCATTTTAATTTTTTTTCATTAGTCAAAAGTCGTGACGGATCCACATAACGTCACAAGATGTGTTGGCCTCTGTCTATCTAAGAGGAAAGGGATTAAACATTTTGGAGTTACACCTTTACAAAAGTTATTGAAGGTGTGAAGGGTTACAATAACATACATGAAATCATGTATACGTCGTAAAAACTCAAAAATTTCTGCACTCATTCGATTAAAAGTTAAAAACATTTTGTACAAATGAAGTACTTTTTTTCGTAACTTCGAATGTTTGGGCAATAGAAATCCTAAGGATTTTGCCGTTTGAAAATGTGAAAATCTGCATGTCAAAATACACGCCTAATTCTCCATTACGTGTCAATATTGAGAAGTGTCAATCAAATGTATTACATTCTTTTAAAAAAAAATCCATAATTAAAAAAATGACGTTGTACTCAAAATTTTGAACTTTTCTTACATTATTAAATATATCAAGTCAAATTCTATTAATTGAATTATTTTGAATTTTTCAATCAAAATACTGATGCAAATACATCAGTATTTTATTGGTGATCTTATTGTTTCATTGGTTTTTTGTTGGTGGATTTCGTCTCTGCAACGAAATTTTTAATTTTATTTTGTACGTTTACTTGGAAAGGTCGTATTTTGAGAAAATTACGATGATCAATTCTTTTTAAAAGAGAAATCCATTACCGAAACCCATTGTAAAGGTTAACGCTCCCCTCAGGGGTGCTAAACCTGCAAGTTCTTTGCTCCGAACCTGGAGTTTGACCAGGTTTCCCAGATGAACTGG
>JAQGCA010004306.1:0-10493 GCA_034698945.1 Protaphorura quadriocellata
GCCAATTGCGCTTTAACATCTCGCGCATCATTCACGAATACCGCAAATCCTGTATTAAATACTAAACGTGGATGGAAAAAAATTTAGTCAATTTTATATGAGCGTTGTTCCTCGTTCTTTCTCATCAACATCATTTCAGACCAAATACGCACGCCATGTTAACAATTTTTCAAAATTAGAAACATTTCAGGCCAAATACACACCCCATGTGAACAATGCCTAGGCTGTGTCTGCAGGGTCCGGGCATTGTATATAATGCCCGGGCATTGTACATAGTGCCTAGGCATTGCCTAGATGGCGTGCATTCAACGGCATTGTATACAATACCTAGGCATTGTCTATAAACTCCGACTTTTTATCCTTGAAAACAATAAATTCTGGCCGCCACTTTTGAATAGATTGCCACGCCGAGTTACACTTAAATGAAGCAAACTTTATTTTTACATTAGAATTTCTTTAAAAGAAATATTTTGGCAAAATAAATATATAACATAAGTCCAGCTTTTTTACGAGCTGTGTTATTACCAAAAACATTGGAGCAAAAAGTGTGCGGCCAGGAGGATTCGAAGGCGTGCCAGTCACGTGTGCTGAGTTGCGCAGTAAGAAAAAGTCGAAGTCTATAATGCCTATTTGTCTATTTGGCCTACAACATATTATGACTTAAATAAAAATGTATGAAATCAAACAGGTGCGAAAACTCGACACATCCTACTACTAGGATAGGATGGGCTAATACGCCCTACATTCGAGCGAGTGTGTTAATTATGCGATGGCCTTAACTACATGAGCATGTGAACCCCAAAGCCCTTTCACAACTGGGAATGGGGCTAATTAGCTCAACTTTCCGACAAAGGGAGACGTTAACCCACAAAACAAAAAGCGTATTGATTAGCCACGACGATCGGATATATTATTCTCCCTGGGTGGAGCTCACGGTGAACAGGTGTGCTAATATGCCCCACCCCCTAATTACACGAATATAGGAACTTTAAAGCACGCCCACAGATTGCGGCCAGGGCATATTGTCCCGCTTTTCCAAAATGGAGACTATTAGCCGACCTTTACGTGCTTTCCTTCGATAAATATAAAAGTTTAAAACGAGTAGAAATCGATTTCTATGTATATCTTAATTTAAATACGCAGGGCGTTTCTTATCTCTTATACTACTTTTCTGTGAGGATGAAAGTCTTCTATGTGCGCAGAAAAATTCTGTAATGCAGGCGCGAAATTAGAAAGTTCCAGCTGGAATTTGTTTTGACAGTTCGACATTTTTGTTCTGCAAATAAAACCAGCTGAAATCGTCAAAATTGAATAAAAAAAACAAAGTCATCATATCCGGAATGGCGATATCAAAATTCTCGTTGTGTAAGATCTTGAAAGTGAAGGTAAAGTGAAGCAAAGTGTTTCGTCCCAAAAGTTATGTTTGTTTTGATTTGAATTATCTATGTGTTGAATAATGAAGCGAAGTACTTCGGAACGCTTGACTAAACGGAATTCCGTTTTGCAAATTGCCTTCCGACAATTCCATTAAAAGTGTAAACTATAAGTGGTTTTATTTTGAAAAATAGGAAACTTCAATCAGTTCAATCCATGCAAATTTTGATTTTTTTTTTAGAAAACTATGATCTTTTGCAAATCTGACTATCCTTTTCAAAAAACTGGAAATTTATTTTTTAAGAATCTGCAAGTTTTTTCACAATTTGGATAAGTTTGGATTTTGCAATTTCGTAATTTTCTCTGATTCGGAATTTTTGCAAATTCAATTGCAATGACGTTAACGTACATTTACTTCAATTTACGACGCGCCAACTTCTAGGTACTAGTCTAAGAGATAAGAAACGCCGTGTATAATACGTGTATTTATTCATCTTTTCTCCCTAAATTTGAAGAATTGACATCTAAATAAATATTTAACCACCTGGTCAGTAACCAGAGAAAATGGATCTAGTGGGGTGTGAGTGTGTGAGGTGGACTGCACACCCCTTTAGAGAAGAAGCATCCCATTGTTCTTTTCGGTCCAAAAATACACGTGGTATTTGCACGTGTCGCGGCTAGACCAGTCATTTAGGTTCTGTAGTCGCAACCAGCCAATCATTCAGGTTCTGTAGTCGTTTGAATTTTTTTCTTGCTGGAGGAGCATTGAGACCGCACAATAGCATGAGCATTGACCGTCTATTACTAGATGCTTGGTCAATGGTCAGTAACAGGTGAACAACTTGTTACTAAATTGACGAGTTTTGCGCTTCCCAGCTCACAACCTTTCCATAGACACCTGACTCGACACAGTTTTCACTATTCGGCCAATATTCTCAGACAAAACTGTGCACCAAATAAATCGGTTCAGCAGAATATCCGGGCGGCGGTATATTCGGTACATCTCAATCAGATTCCAACGAAACTTTGAATATTGTAAATTGACAAAACTTTACTCTCTATAAAAAGTGAACTTACAAACCAGACCCAAAATCCGGTTAGACAAGGAACGCCAACTTTTATTAGTTCCCGTAAGCAAGACTGAAGGATTCCAGTTTTCCCAAAATTATTAAGTAGAGTAATTTGTGATCTCAATACTTGGTCCAGCCTGAGGAATGAAATTTTATTAATTATAAAAAAAGTAAAAGTTGATCTCACAAATATTTTGATATTATAAAAATTGATGGCTTACAATTGTGTGACTTCGCTGGAATCAAAAGTTTCATTGGTTTGGCCTGTCTGTGTTGATTCTTCACTATCAGCCGTATTGTTAACCGGATTAGCCATTTCGAAAAAAATTTAATTGTCCTTGAATACAAATAATTAATCCCAGCGCACTTAATTTCTGAAGAACTTTCCCGCACGACCACTCACACCATAATGTGACACAAATTTATTGCCAGGCCGAGGCTGATTGATATCCTCGGTAAAAAAAAATAGAGCTCGGTATCATACGACACTCATCTGGAGGGTGATAAATGCACGCTTCTGGCTGAGTAATTTCAAAATACATTGTCCACTTATTAGTATATGACTATATAAATAGTACTATACTATAATATTATATACTATTAAATAGTTATTACATTTGTGCAAGTAAATAAACCTATTTGTCACCTTGTACCTTTTTTTAAGTACACTCACTCACTCATTTCCTCTTATTTTTCAAGTGAGAATATATGACTTCAGAGATTGTGCATAATCAATATTTATTTTTATTCAGACATCATTTTATTGAACTACCCAGAAGTTCAAATCGAATATGAACTGGAATATCGCCAGATAGAAACAAAGTGTGCAAAAACCGTGCTGTTGCGATAACGTACGTGATTTAATCTATGTGGTGCGATTTTGCGTGACGCCTAGTCCGAACAAATCCACCCATTTGAAAAAATACTGGAAGTTTGCATTTCAGTATTACTCAGAAGTGCGAAATTGTAGATGTGCACGGCACATTCCTTACGGCAAATATAAGGTCGTTGGATTTCCGAATTGCCGTAGCTATGTATGTAAATAGCTATTTAGCCATTTTAGAAATGTACACCCTAAATCGTTACTGTGAAATTCATTCCCCGATAAGTCGATCAATTTGACCGCTGGAAAGAGATACAGTATGTAGCGTCACTTATTTTTATAAATTCACTCATGCCCAAAGTTTTGGCACTGCTTTATGGGTTTTTGGTTTCGGTTTTCTGTTTTTTGGTAGCCGATTGTTCTGGGTTTTTGGGTTTTAGTAATATTGCTTATAATTGGGGAAGATGAGACGACTCAATGATCAATGGTCGATACAAACCATTTCCTCCATTTTTTTGTTACGCACATTGAGGTTAATTACAAAAATAATCTACAGCCAAATCTTTAGTACGTAATTAGTCAGAGTCAGAGTCGGAGAATTCTTTATTCAAGTGATAATGCTCCATTTCCTAAACAGTTCAACATAATAGCCAAATTGATTTTCATTAGGTGTTACATTATTCTGACTAATTTAAGCATCCTGTTTTAAACAACAAATTGGCTAAGGTCAGTTATCATTTACAAGATCGTAGCAATTATTACAATCCAAACTCCATACATACTATTTACAAAATCAGCAGTGGCTCACGAGTGACAATAATTAATCAATAATTAATCAATAATCCGGATCAAATTAGTATTATGTTAGTAGTTAATCCATGATAAATACTTGATACTACTGATAAATACTTACACGATAGTTACAAGTACAGTTACATGTGGAGGAAAGGTGGAAAGTAATTAGCTGCGCTACAACTCCAATTGCATGTAGAAAAAACGGGAAGGAATAACTTTCAATTACGGTTACGTAATTGTTACTGTCTGGTCTGTGCTTGGTAAACCAGACTTGTCTCAAAATTTAAACTTACCTAATTGATCCCGAATGTCTTGCGATGTAAGATTATTGTTGACCTTCATGTCAGATGCAATTCGTCCTCTGATGGAATGAGTTGCTCTCCACCTCCGACTCCAGGCCAAACCCATTACAAAAACCCAAACCCCAATTGCCCATGGGCTCATGCCATTTCTGACTTGTATGCAAATCGATCAGCCTACTTTCTGTCATAAGGAAGGTGCGGTGTTCCTGCGATAATCAAGTATGTATATATTGATCAGAATAACATTGGTTGTCCTCATATCGTCTGCAAACTTTAGGACTGAACACGCCATATAAATAAAAAAAGACATAAGACCAAACGTCATTAATGAAACGTTTTATTTACTTAAGGTTCGAATGCAAAGAGAGTGATATTTGAAAGGTTGTTGTTCAAAATGAAAATATAGGACAAACTTCATTGAATCCGCTTATCTACACAGTTCAAAGACCAGTCATTCAAATCCACTATTGATGACATAAATTTGCGTATAGTTTATTCATGCTCGAGTTTATCAGCTAACCATGACGTCACTGATTAGTCGACGTCATCACTGGCGCTACAAACAGATTCTTCATAATTAGTGACCCCATATAATAGTAATTTCATCGCACATTGTCAGCCAGAGGTGTGAAGGAAAGAATTGGATGACTGAGATTCCTTCACATGAAATGTTGAAGTAGTGGAATGTGAGTGAGTTGTAAATAAATTGTCAAAGTGCCAATTGCTAGTCGACTAGTTATTTTATTAGTGTTCGTACAGAATGCCTGGTCGGCGAACCGACCAGGGGAAAGAAAAGTTAATGGCCGAATGAATAGTCCGAAAAAGTCCAGATTAATTTCTTCACTTTACTTTTATACTACTACAAACAGACTACGTGGAACTAAGCCGTGGACTTTAATTAATTTTGTTCCATCGGCATCCATGGATTCTAATTGGTTATTAATTTTATGCATACGTGTTTCTACGTCTTATTCTTAACAATTACTTGCATGTTTCTACGACTTAATAATAATTCTGGAAGTTTCTAAAAGTAAACAGTACAGAAGAAATAATTTCTATTATGACTTGTATAATTTCTGTTCACTCTACTAACATTAATCTTTATCACTACTTCCTGCGGTTTTTCTTTGCTTTGTCTTGCATTACGTTGCACCGCAATCCGTGCTCAGCACTGCACTGCACTGCACAATTCCATTACATATTTTTGTCATGAGATGACGTCATGACACGAGGGAATGGAACCGTAATATACAAATGATTAGAAGAAATCCTGGCAACGCTTAACTCGAAACGAACAACAAAAAGCAATGAAGATAATATTATTTGTATGAATATCAATGCTATGAAAAGCACGGCATGGTGCGAATTCAAGTACATCCTTTTTGCTCCAACCTTGCTCTAATTCGGATAAATTCTATATTTTTATACATTCCTTGCACGACCCTTTGATTTTTCGTAAGACGATAAAGATACATTTCACCTCCAAAAAAGCATCCAAAACAAATCCGGGAATTAATAATGCCCATGATTCTTTCTTGTGAAGAGTTGTTATTTCGTATGCTCTATACAATTTGATATTATACATTTGCAGATATAACATTTACAAAGGAACCAAACGGAATGAAAGTTTCATCTAGAACCGCCACACTATTTTTCATGCCAATTGATATTGAATGACTTGATGAGAGTTAAAAAGTCAACTGTACAAATTAATTACAGCTGACATAAAGACAAGTACATTTGCTTGTGCATAATAAGTGATATTCACTAAAGAATGGAGATAACTTAAGCAAGGTATTTTTTGAACACTCAAAGAGTAACTTTAGAAGCCATCATTTCTCAATAATTTGGTTTAATTAGTCAAGTAGACACCAGCAAAATTAACTTGCCTCTTGTTTTATATTATCATTTGTAATTAGTGCCAATGGGTTTTGTTAGTCATAAGAAAACGAATACTCTTGGAGAAATTACCCACAAAATAGTTTTGATAGTTGAATTGCAGTAATAAGGATAAACTAAACACAGTGAGTATGCCTACCAAAATTTGAATCTGTTTTTGAAATTGACCACAGCTTAACATTCATTAGAGTAAAAAATAAAAGTTATCCCGTCAATTTAAAGCATCTTAAATTGCCACTTGACCCGACTTCCAGAGACTATATATAGAAGAATAAATAGGAATTCTCAGTTCACGGTGAGTTTACCGAACCTGTTCGTTCGTAGTTGATGCTGTGTGTCGAGAACAGAAAACCTAGAATATTTCGCCCTTTACGCTACGAAAAACTGCAAAACTCATCTTTGATATCAAGAGAAAATACATTATGTGTGATTTATGTATGCAAAAAAAACATGGACATTATATCAGGAATTCAGAATTATATATTTATTTGTAAATTCCCAGTAAGAGAAATCTTCAAGACCAAGTGAAGGAGTAAATAATTGATCGAATTACGTTGACATATTATCCCTGAGGAAAAATAATTCTAATTTTATCGACTTCGAACAAGTGGAGCAAGTGGAGCAAGAAATGTTGCCATAATTAGAACAGAAGATTATAATTGTTTCAACCGGTCCCGCTAGAAGACTCGTCAATTCTGAGCAATTCGACATAAAAAGTCAATTAGTAAGGCTGGTTTCAATTGATTACGACGTATGTAAAAACAAATTTGCGGACCACAACTCTTATGAATGTGAGAAATATAGAATTACACATTTCAACCTGTATAATATATGTATATTGCAACAATTGATTGATCGCCAGTTCCTATGTGCGTGAGTGAAAACTCCAAGTCAGATACGGAGCTGTTACCTATTGTGAGAAAATGCGAACCGGAGTTTAAGAATTCGAGTGATGCTCAGCGACAGGAAATTCTTGAGAGTTTTGTAAAACCACACACTGGTTCCGAAATCAGTCAAGGAAACCGGCAAGGTCAGAGTCAAGGTAATTCAGAAATATGAATCGAGAGATAGAGGTTATATTCATACGATACGGCCGAAGTCGGCGAGCAAACGCCAGCAAGTACTCAATACGTTATAGTTACGCAACAAGTTTCGGCTGAACAGCAATTTGACGAATGTAGTGTTTACATAATATACAATTATAAGGAAAGAAATATATTCAATAATTACTTCAAACATAATTTCAAATATCAAACTAATGCAAACACATTAAACTATTAAAAGCCGTCGTACTCTCTGTGTGATGGACTGTGTGTGTCGGCGCCAATGCATTTAGCATGGTAATGCTTTTGGCATGGACCTTTCCCGTCAAGGTTAGCGCAACGCAAGAAGCGACTCTGAGTAGTCTCATTCTTTCTATTCGGAGTAATTCAAATCTATCTCATCAAATCAGTCAATTTCAGTGGTCCTCAGAATCCAACTCCGATTCATCCACCGCGACCACCACCAACTCAGCACTACCTCCTAAAATGATGAAAATAAGAAACATTGTTCATACGGCGTGTGGTACTTGGCCTAACATGACGAAGATAAGAAACATTGTTCATATGGCGTGTTGTACTTGGCCTAACATGATGAAGTTAGGAAACTATACGGAGTAACAGCTCATACATATCATGACGTGTTGGATAGGTTAGATTGAGTTTTGTAGTTACTACTGCCTATATTTCGTGAGCTACCACAACGGCCACCATAAATGATTTGGCCGAACCCGTTACGAGGCAATATTCGGTTACCCTCCAAAATGTGAATTATTGAGTTTAAATCCTGTTGTAGCAAGGGTTCATTGTTGGATGCCATTTGTGTTGCAGATGTATGTTGAATTTTTATAAAACTTGACAAATACTCGACTGTTAAAACTTAATAAATACTCAACTGTTAAAATTTAATAAATACTCGAGCATTTTCTGTATTCATTTTGTTCGCGACCTGTCGAAAAATATACGAAACAAAGTCAAAATCCTGAATTACTTTACATGATTCAGTGATGACATAAGGTATTGACCCGACTTTTAGGGATCTATTGTCGTCGATTGTTTTGTCTTATACTTATTAAATATTTGATACGAATAGTAAATGACTATCAGAAATTCGATAAGTTTATATTTGGACGGTTTTATTTGATAACACATATTCATGTTCAATAATGTTAAACTCATGATCAGTTTAACCTGGTCTTAGCCCGAATTGACTTGGTCTTAGCGGACGTTGTCCAAATTGACCTGGTCTTAGCGGTCGTTGTCCGAATTGACCTGGTCTTAGCGGACGTTGTCCGAAATGACCTGGTCTAATATAAGTTTTTGCGAATTGACCTGGTCTCCCCTGGGCCCACGCATTAATTTGATTGATTTGACCTTGTTCAAATTGACCTTGTCCGAATTGACTTTGCCCATTCATTTGATGGAGTTGATCTTGTTCGAATTGACCTATTCCGAGTTGACCTTTTGTGAAATGGCCTGGTCTTTGTTGACCTTGTCCGAATTGAGTTCGTCTAGCTTCACCTTCTACATTCTTATCTTCTGGTTTTTGCTCTTGTGTTTCTATCACATCTGTTGGCTGTTTTGTCGGTGCTGGTATTTGGACTGCTGGCTTAGCGGGACGTTTTTGCGCCTCCGAAAAGGCGACCAAGCTAAACAATGATACCATAAGTAGTATTTGGATTTTCATTTTCGACTTATTTCTACTAGAAAACTGATTTCAGAGTTATAAATCTGGCGAATTGAATGATAATGAAATAAATTGAATTTCTCTCATTTTATACCAGCTTTTCCTTTGTGGATATCTACGTCAGAATTAATTTACATAATGGGATCATCCAGTTATCGGTGGAATTCCAAGCCACATAATCCACGCGTGTTGACATTAGTTCCAAGGTTTGTGTTTGTTCAGCTGTTGCTTGGTGCTTCAGATCCATACAAAGCAATAGTAAATATCACTCAGTATTGTGTTTTATTCCCATAGGTGAAATACAGAGTTTTGTGGCGTTCGAATTCTGTTCAGAAAATTCAAAACTGTAGAAACAACTGAAAGCTGACATCGTGCATGCATTGCAGATTTATTGTGCTCAAACTTAACAAGTGCGACATTCCACACTGCCGCAAACATTTTTTGAGAGCTTATTGAAACACCGTCTACTAAATTAAAAACAAAGGATTTCTTTTACTATCGCAGATAAAATACGGAATTCTTTGGGCGTCTTCATCAAGTCACACAACATTGTTCCGAAATAAGGAACCGAGATTTTCAAGTTCAACACGGAAGGTGAAGTTAAAATCTATAGTCGTCGCTATGATCTCATTTGTATCCAATGAAATCACGGTGCACACTTTTTGTCAGGAGCTTCAGAATAAAATATTACTTGAATATTCAACCTTTTCCGCGATGCCAAATGGTTAATTTTGAAACTATAATACTTTCGCGTGTTCGACATATCGGGATTTTGTTTTGAGACTAAGAGATTGTATTGCACGAAGCAATGCAAACCGGAGATCAGGAGTTTGAGTCACTCTCAGCGTAAGGAGAATCATGAAAATTTGGTCAAACCACTCGCTGAATTCGTATCCGGGTCCAGGAGTCAGTCAAGAACATAGTCAAGGCAATACATATATTCATATTGATATCTTTGTACTTTGAGCGAAGCAAAATTCATCATTAGCCCGTGGACGCAGTCCCGTGAGGGCTTATAAAATCCCAATGTCCGTCCGTCCGTCCGTCTGTCCGACCCCAAACTTCCCACACACAGCTCTTATAAACTCAATCATATTAACGCGACCTCACTTCAAAAATGCTCTAATCTATATACCTCTCATATAGTTTATCAACTTTTTACCACCTATAGCATAAACCAATATGTCACAGTTACACTTAACAGAGAGCGTCATGCAAAAATATTTGCACGAAACTTATTGGATTTATAAGCAATTCGAACAAGTACCGGAATAATGAGGTATATTGAACTATCTTATCGCAAATGTGTCCGAGCACTTGTGCTATTGATTCGCTCTAATCTCTTTGCATTTAAAAGCAAACCTAAATTTAAACACCCCTGAGCGCCGAGGGTAACTAATAAGTGATGTCACCATAATGCAATTAAATACGTAATGTTAGAGAGATATGCCCTCCTAATGCTGTACACATAGGCCTATCTCATTACGTATACCAAGGCTCAGT